>PVJL010017151.1:0-18987 GCA_004026885.1 Lyroderma lyra | reverse complement strand
GTCGTTGCTCACACTGGTGGGCTTCTGGTGCCTCTGACTTCCTTGTGTTAGTTAGACTCTTTGTCTGGAACTTCCTCCTGTGGCTGCCTGGCCTGGGGCAGGGATTACTAATGAGAGGGTGGAATCAGGTGGTGACGACTCCAGCAGGGCGAGTCCCATGGGAGGGGTCCCGAGATCCCCCCATTCTGTCTGCCTTCCTTACTTTTCTCCTGAGACGTGATCCCCACAGATTTCTATGGGAAATTGAGGGACAGGAGGTCTCATCTTCCGTACCTGCTTCCTGCTGAAGGTGGTCATTGTCCCTACCCACTGGGGATCCACGGAGCTCTCACCCTCTCTGATCTAAAAGGGGAAGGGGTCTTGAGATCCCCCTGAGACTGTGTTGACTTCTTTGGTCGGGACAGGCTGAAAGCCTTGCTGGGGTGTCACTTGCATCCCGGTGGTCCCTAGATGAGGAGAAATTAATAGTTTTAAAAACATTCGCATGGGAAGCAGGTCCCAAAGCCCCTGTCACTGGATGGGTACATGATGGAAAATACATGAATTACAAGTTTCACGGTAGTAATCTTATGGCAGGATGTAGGGGCTGGGGATTCAGGCTGGGGACAGTCTATTTATTGTTCAAGGTTAGAAGCCAGGGAAAGTTGATCGAAAAGATAATTAGGACTATGACCAAGGAAAGAGGTGAAACAGAGAGCTGAAGAACTAGGGAAAAGGAATCTGTAGTGGGGGTGAGGGGCTCCTTTGTGTGGCCTGTATGATGAGGACTCAGTGTTTGACCTTGGAAGTTTGTTTTGGGTTCTGTTGACCCTATTTGACACAGAGGACTCTCTCTGGCATTGAATCAGAAGCAATAAAACTGCTCTGTGCTTATATCCTTACAACCCCAAAATATTTCCAAAGCACAGGGACAGGCTGACTCCACACTGCCACAGAAAGCTTTTTCTAAAGTGGCAGTAGTGGACCTGTGTCCCTGTGCAGGATCTTAGGTCCTCAGCAGAGAATTTCCAGCTAAGTGCTCTACAAGGTACAGCTGGGGGCAGGCTCCTCTGTGTTGAAAACAGGTCCGTGGCTGTGTGCTCAGACCTGAGCTGCTGTGATGGAGCCAATCTGCTGCCAAGCCCTCCAGATACTGCTCCTGTCAAACAGAAAATCCCTCCTGAGCCACATAGCCGTTAATTTCATACAGGAAACCTGGCTCCAGTATAAGGTGGGATCACCATTGTCTATATGGCACATGACAGTAATGTAAATCTATATACATCTCTGCCAAGCATCGGTCCTTATTTTATTAAAATTATTTAGTTTTTAGCTTCATTGAAGTATAATTGACAAGTAAAACTGTATACTTGTATACAATTAAATTGTATATTTAAAGCGACAACCTGATGATTTGACGTGTGTATACTTTGTAAAATGTTTACCACAATCAGGTTAATTAACACATTCATTACCTTACATAGTTACCTTTTATTTTTTATTTATTTATTTTTTGTAGTGAGAATGTTACAGTGTATTCTATTAGCAAATTTCAAGAACACCAGTATTATTAACTGCAGTCACCCTGCTGTACATTAGATCCCCAGGGCTTATTCATCTTATAACTGAAGGCTTCTACCCTATGACCCTCTTCTCCCCCACTCCCCAGGCCCTGGTAACCACCATTCTACTCTCTGTTTCTAGGAGCTTGACACCTTTTTTTAAGATTCTGTGTATGAAATCATACAGTAATTGGCTTTCTCTTTTTGGTTAATTTCACTTGCCATCATTCTCTAGGTTCCATGTTACTGCACATGGCAGGATGTCCTCCTTCCTCACGGCTGAGTATAATACTCCATTTGACGGACAGTTAGCTTGTTTCCATATCTTGGCTATTGTGAATAATGCTGCAGTGAACATGGGTATGCAGATATCTCTTCAAGATAATGATTTTGTTTCCTTTGCATATATACCCAAAAGTGGGATTGCTGGGTCATATGGTAGTTCAGTGTATAATTTCTTGAGGAATCTCCATACTGTTTTTCTATAATGGCTGTACCATTTTACATTCCTACCAACAGTGTACAAAGGTTCTCGTTTCTCCATGTATATGCTGATACATGTTATCTGTTGTCTTTTTTTGGGGGTCGGGGTTCCTTAAGCAGGGATCAAACCCAGGCTGCGGTGGTGAGAGTGTATCTGTTGTTTTTTATAAAAACCATCCTAACAGGTGTGAGGTGATATCTCATTGTGGCTTTGATTAGCATCCCTGATGATTCATGATATTGAGCATCTTTTCACGCACCTGTCAGCCATTTGTATGTTGTCTTTGAAAAAATATCTAGTCAAGTCCTTTGCCCATTTTTTAATCGAGTTATTTGTTTTTCTTGCTATAACGGTTTAACTTTCTTTTAGGTTTTGGATATTAAGCCCTTATCAAATATAGCTGAACCTTCTACAGTGCGAGGGTTAGGGGCACCAACATCTACCCCCAGCACATGCAGTCAAAAACCTGTGTATAACTAACTACTAGTCAGCCTTCCATATACAAGGATTCCCAGTCATGGATTGAAAATATAGTTGATTCTTTTTTTTTTTTTTTGCCTTTTTTTTTTGTATGTTGGTAGCTCTCTAGATGGGAGTCGAACCCAGGGTGCAACACTGATAGCTCTGGAGCCTTAAGCCACTACACCACCAGAGAACTCCCTTGCCCTTTTTTTTTTTTTTTTTTTTTTTTAATATAGTTGATTCTTGAACAACATGGGTTTGATCTGTGCAGGCCCACTTATAAATCCATGTATAAGTGACCTGTGCAGTTCAAACCTGTGTTTTCAAGGGTCAGCTGCATATGGTTGGCAAGTATTTTCTCCCATTCTTAGGTTGCCTTTTCATTCTCTTGATTGTTTCCTTTACTGTGCAGAAGCTTTTTAATTTGATGGAGTACGTTTATTTTGCTTTCTTTGCCTGTGCTTTTGGTGTCTTATCCAAAATTCATTGCCAAGACCAGTGTCAAGGAGCTTTCCCCCTGTGGTTTCTTCTAGGACTTTCCCAGTTTTAGGTATAACATTTAAGGCTAATCCATTTTGAGGTAATTTTTGTGAGTGGTGCAAGATAGGGATCCATTTTTTTCTTTTGCATGTGGATATCCTATTTTCCAGCACCATTTATTGAAGAAACTGTCCTTTACCCATTGTGTATTCTTGGTGCCCTTGTCAAGGATTAGTTGACCCTACACTCATGGTTTTATGTCTGTGCTCCCATTGGTCTTTTGTGTCTGTTTATATGCCAGTACCATACTGTTTTGATTACCGTAGCTTTTTAATATAGTTTGAAGTCAGGAAATACAATGCCTCTAGCTTTGCTCTTTCTCAAGATTGCTTTGGCTTTTCAGGGTCTTTCGTGGTTCCATACAAATTTTTAAAACATTTTTCCTATTTTGGTGAAAAATGCCAATGGAATTTTGATAGAGTTTGTAATGAATCTGTATATTGCTCTGGGTAATGTGGACATTTTAACAATATTAATTCTTTCAATCCATAAACATGGGATATTTTACCATTTATTTATATCTTCCTCAGTTTCTTTCATTAATGTCTTACAGTTTTCAGTGTGCAGGACTTTTACCTCCTTGGTTAAATTTATTCCTAAGTGTTTTATTCTTTTTGATGCTATTGTAAATGGAATTGTTTTCTTAATTTCTTTTTCTGATAGTTTGATGTTAGTGTATAGAAATACAACTTATTTTGGAGTATTGATTTTGTATCCTACAACTTTTTATTCTAACAGTTTTTTTGGTAGAGTTTAGGACATGAGATCATGTCAACTGCAAACAGACACTTTTACTTCTTCCTTTTGAATTTGAATACTTACTTATTTTGCTTGCCTAATTGCTTTGGCTAGGATTTCCACTACAGACATACCTCTCAATACTTCATATTGAGAGATTGGTTCCAGACCACTGTAATAAAGCAAGTATCACAATAAATCAAGTCCTAATCTTTTTACTGGTGGAGGACGTTGTGTTCAGTTTGTAAAAAACACAGCACCAGTGAAGCACAAAGATGTGAAATGCAATAAAATGAGGTATGCCTGTCCGATGTTGAATGGAAGTGGCAAGAGTGGGCACTCTGTCTCATTCCTACTCTTGTTCCATGTCTTATGTATGATGTTAGTTGTGGATTTGTCATACATATATGGCCTTTATTATGTTGAGGTACACTCCTTCTAAGTATATACATCAGGGTTGTCTAATCTTTTGGCTCCCTGTGCCACATAGGAAGAAGAATTGTCTTGGGCTATACGTAAAATACACTAATACTAATGATAATTTTCCTAATGTTTTAAGAAAGTTTACGAATTTGTGTTGGGCTGCATTCAAAGCCGTCCTGGGCTGCATGCAGCCTGTGGGCCACGGGCGGACAAGATTGTATTAGAATTAACCTATAGAAAAATGTAGGTTTTTGTAACAGTTGACAAGTAAATATAAAACTTGACAACATATCAAGAAGATAAGCATCACAGTAACTAAAAATCATAAATGCATTCCAGTATCCAGACTCTCAGTTAACTAGCATCCATGAGGATTGGTAGATGTTGGGTAAACGTAGTTTCTGGTTGCTTGAGAGTTACTGTTAAAAATAGGCCTAACTGGGGTTCCCTGGTGGCCTAATGGTTAGGATTTGGCATGCTCACTGCCCTAGCCCGGGCTCGATTCCTGGTCAGGGACACACACACACACACAAATAGGCCTAACTCATACTATACCATACCATACCATACCATAGTATACCCTCTGTATTCCCTTGATGTTAATATTGAAATATAGTAAGTAAAAGCAAATTAAGACAAAGACTAATTTAACTTAATGTCACACAATTTTATTAATGCAAACCGCTTTGTGAATGCAGTAATTAAATGGCAGTCAATAAACTTTTCAACTTAATGAACTTCACTGACAACTTGTTAAAATTCAGGTAACTTAGAAAAAAAGACACACATTTAAAACGATTGTAGTAGGGGTAGAGAGTTACTGGGTCGACACCACATCAGGACCACCAGGACCTGATGATGCAGCTGCGACAGGATCAGGAGAAGTGGACGTGGATGGTTTTGGTTCGACATCAGTAGGTGATGCTGTCCTGGCAAACTTGCGTGCAGCTTTCTTAAAAAATGACCGAAGGGAGTTCCCTGGGGGTGCAGTGGCTTAAGGCTTCGGCGCTGGCGCTGTCAACTCTGCGACCTGGGTTCGATTCCCAGTCAGGGAGCTACCCACATAATACAAAAAAAAAAAAAAAAAAAAAAAAAAAAAAGACCAAATATCAGCTTGCTTTGAGGCCCTACGTTTCTCACACAAAGTCAGTTTTTGTGTAATGTGCAGCTGCATAACATGCTGAAGTTTTGTTTAAATTTTTATTTAAAGTATTGTTTCTTCTATTTTTTGCCAGCTGCTTGAGAATAACATTTGCTTGAGTTCCAGTTAATGAAGAATCTGCTGTAATTGAAGGTCAGTATGTGTATATATATTTTTATAATTGAAAAATAATCATTCTATGTCTCATAAAGGGGAGCTTGGGAGTAATACTCTATTTCTTGATGTGAGTGGCATTCAGGTTAAATGGCTATTTAGGTTATTCAGATTACTTTCATGGAGCTATGTACTTATAATTTGAGTACTTTTCTGTAATATGGTAAATTTTAAAACATTTATTTAAAGTAATAAAGTCAATATTCTTCATAAGAAATTTAAAAGTACAGAAAGTTGGCTTAAAATATCTCTCCATGTAACCATACCACGTGAAGACCAGCAACCACTATTACATTTCCTACCAGTCTCTTGTGAAATTTTTGCCCGTAGCCTTTACTTTATTTTTTCAGATTGCAAAAGTGACACATGCCCTGTGTAGTAAACTTGTCAAACATAACAAGGTACTACATACTTTTCACAAGGGAATGTTTATATGATTGACAGAAAGATGCCCATAGTAATAGCATGGAAAGTTTATTTAATGGCAAAGTATCAGAAATTTATGAAGATTTAAAAACTGTGAGTGTTCTGATTCTGGTTAAGATTCAGTAAACACATGCCACCCTTTCACTCTGACTGACTACAGCTAACATCCCTGGACAGGCTGCATGGATCCGCTGTCTGAGCACTACCTGAAAAGTAGGTGGTAGCAGGCGGATGGGAAAGGAAACTGCCTTTGTTTTTCTCTCTACAGCATATCTTCCAGCCTGGATTCAAATTTATCCCAGAACCTGGAAGTAGGCATGGGGTGCAGGCAGGGAGAGGCCCAAGAGAAGCCCTCTCATTCTCGTCTGAGGAGCAGCTGAGGGAATCCTGTGCGTTGGGGTAGAGATAGAGGAAGAAAATCTGTTGTTTTTTATTTGCTTTGGTCTTTTCCATTTCTTCTGCTCTAACCCCATGAAATTCGGTAGTGGTGGAGGCAGCAATGATACTGGCAGCCAGATGAGAGAGGAATCCTTTTATTTACAGAGATTATGGTCCCAAGGGCATGGAGAGATTGACTTCTCCCCATCCTCTCACCACTTGACCCTGGAGGCAGTCACTGCTGTGGGAGGCTCTCAGCAGATCCGGGACACTGCAGCCCTTCCTTTCTAGCTAGAGGACTGAGAAAGGGGGCCCGGGGCGCTGGAAAGCACCAGGACGATTGCGGAGAGGGAGGAGCTGAACACAGTGAACCCATAATGTTGTATATGAATTCTTGGTTCTCCTCTGAAACAGCCTTGCATGCATCTGACCCAAAGGCTTTAAGGATGGAACTGTGGAGTGGGCCACTGCCCAAGCCCTACACTGGCCATTGCCTGGCATACATGGGGCACACAGATCAAATTAGTTCTGCAAGGGCTTTGAAAACTGAACTAACATTAGAACCACAGCTCACAGAAGGTGGCTAGGAACCTAGGAATTGGACCTAATCAAGTTGATTGCTGATACAACAAACAAAACCTCTACATTTTCCATTGGATTTAAGCAAGATCCAGAGTAGCATAGCATAATAGCCAAAAAGTCAAAATTACTCCATATGAAGAATCAGGAAAATCTCACCATCTTCTAGGGGGAAAGGACAGTCAACAGATGGCAACCATGACATGACATAGGTGTTGGAATTATCAAAGAACTTAAAAAGCATAATTAAGATATTAATTAAAACCTTGCTCTAAGAAGTCAGGGTCAATAGTCTTGAAACAAATGGGAAATTAGACATTTAAACTTAACATTGGAAATTTTATAACTAAAACTAAATAAAAATTTCATTGAGTGGACTCAGTAACAGAATGGAGATAAAGAAGAGTCAGTAAACCTGAGGATAGAACAACAAAAATTATCCAGGCTGACCAACAGGGATGCAAATAAGCTGAAGGAAAACCAGCAGTGCTTCAGCGACCCATGGGGCCATAACAAAAGGTTTATCTTTCATGTTCTTGAGGTCCCAGAAGGAGAGGAGATGGAGTGGTGCTGAAAAATGTTTGAAGAAGTTACGGAAAGGAAGAAATAAGACATGTCCCTGTTTGCAAATGTGTCTACAAGAAAAACTCAAGGTACAACCATTTTGAAGAAGAATAAAATGGAGCAAACACTCTGTATCTACCCATTTCAAGACTTATTTTGTAGCTGTAGTAATCACAACTGTGTGGAATTTGTGGAGGACGTAGATCACTGGAACAGAATAGGAAACCCAGAAATAACAACTAACTGCTTTTTGACTCAATGTGTCACCCCCAAATTAATAAGTTGAAATCCTAACCCCCATTGTGATGATATTAGGAATTCAGAGGCCTCATTAATGGGATTGCTGCCCTTACAGAAGAAACTCCAGAGAGCTCTCACTCACCTTTCGACCAGGTGAGGGCACAGTGAGCAGAGAGCATCTGTAAACTAGAAACCGAGTCTGCCGATGCCTTGATCTTAGACTTAGTCTGCAGAACTGTGAGAAATAAATGTCTGTTCTTTAAGTCACCCAGCATATGGTATATTTTTTGTCCAAATGGACTAAGACAGGTGCCAAAGCAATTCACTCTTTTCAACAGTTGGTGCCAAGAACAATTGACTATATTCATGGGGAAAAAAATTAAAAAGAACCTAGACCTAAACCCCACATCTTATATAAAAAGTAACTCATTGGATCATAGATTTCAATGTAAAACTATACAGGGGCTGTCTGAAAAACACCCAGCCATAAATGCCTTTATTTTTCATATTATATGGCTGGATACTTTCTGGACCAGTTCTCATAAAACATTTTAGGAGAAAATATCAGAGAAAATTTTCAGAACTAAGGCTTGGTGAAGAATTCTTATACATCAGATTTAAAGCATGATCCATCTAGGGGAGGGGAAATGGATAAATTAAGATGTCATCAAAATCAGAAACTTTGGCTCTGTGAAAAGATTAAGAAACAAGCTACATGTCTGAAATATCTAGAATACATAAGGGAATCTCAACAACTCCTAAATACCCAGTGGATCAAGGAAGAAAGCACAAGAGAAATTAGAAAATACTTTGAGGTGAATGAAAACAGAAATAACAACATTCGGAACTATGGGATGGAGCCAAGGTAGTGTTTGGAGGGGAATGTATAGCTTTAATGTCTACCTTAAGAAAGAAGAACGATTTTAAGTCAGTAACCTTAACTACTTCAAGAAATTAAAAACAAGAGAAGCAAAATAAACCCAAGGCAGTGGAAACGAATGGAGACTGGTAGAACAATAGAGCCAAATAAAACCGGAAGTTGATTCTTTTAAAAGATCAAGAAAATTGGCACCCTTTTAGCTAGAATGACTAAGAAAAAAAAAAAGACTCAAATTACTAGAAGCATTAATGAAAGTGGGGACATTAATGCCAACCTTTTGGGAATCACAGTGATTATAAGGAAATAACTCTGAACAGTAAATACTATGCTAATAAATTAGATAGCCTAAATGAAATGGACAAATTCCTAGAAAACTAACAAAACTTAAGAAGTAGAAAATCTGGGAGTTCCCTGATGGTGTAGTGGCTTAAGGCTTCGGCGCTGGTGCTGTCAGCGCTGCGGCCTGGGTTCGATTCCCAGTCAGGGAGCTACCCACATACCAAAAAGCAAAAAAAAAAAAAAAAAAAGTAGAAAATCTGAATAGACCATAACAAATAGATTATGTTAATAATTTTAATACTTCCCACAAATAAAAGCCCAAGGTCAGATGGCTTGACTAGTGAATTCTACCAAACATTTAAAGATTTATCAAAGAACTCTTCCAGGGAGTTCCCTGGAGGCGGAGTGGCTAGGTTTCTGTGCTCTCAATGCTGTGGCCTGGGTTCGTTTCCCAGCCAGGGAACTACCCCGCCAAAAACAAACAAACAAAAACAAAAGTATGAGGGAGCACTTCCCTAGTCATTCCACGAGGCCAGAATTACCATAATGACAAAGCAGACAAAGACATTATTAAAAAATGGTAGTGCGGGGAGTTCCCTGGTGGTGTAGTGGCTAAGGCTTCAGCGCTGTCAACGCTGCGGCCTGGGTTCGATTCCCACCCAGGGAACTACCCACATAAAAAAACAAAAAAATGGTACTGCAGACCAAGTACCCTTATGAATGTAGACATGGAAGTTAAGAAAACATTAGCAAACCAAGTCTGGCAACATTTACAGGAGTTATACCTGGGAATGCAAAGTTGGTTCAATGTGAGAATCAGTCAGTGTAATACACCTTATTAGTAAGATAAATAAGACACGTGATCATCTCAGAAGACACACAAGAAGCATAATACCCTTTCATGATTAAAAACAAACAAGCAAACTCAACAAACCAGGAATAGAAGGACTTCTTCAATCATTTCCATGTGATATGGTAGTTAATGGTGAATGACTGAATGCTCTCTTCCTAAGATCTGGAATGAGATGAGGACTCTGTTGTCACCAATTCCATATGCAATTCCATATTGTACTAGAAATTCTAGCCAGGACAATTTACAAGAAAAACAACGGCATCCAGGTTGGAAAAGAAGGACTTGAACTAGTATCTCTACTTGCTAATAATATGATCTTTTTAATACATACCATCGTAAGGAACACAAACACACACACACACACACACACACACGCACATGCACATGCACATGTTCGGTGTCACTAGCCATTAGGAAATGCAGTTTAAGACCTGATTAGATATCAGTACTTACCTATTAGCAGAGCTAAAATAAAAATGGTGTTAATACCAACTGCTGACAAGGATGTGAAGAAACAAAATCTCTCATATTGCTGCTGGTGGGAATATAAAATGGCATGGGCACTCTGGAAAAATTCTTAAAATTCTTAAGACTTTAATGTATCATACTACCCACTTGTTTTACTTCTAGGCATTTACTCCCAAGAAATGGGCCAGTCAGTAAACATTTAGGGTAAGAACAGTCGTGATAGGTCCGATGTGACTGAAGCTTGTGGCAGATGGTTGAGTAACTGCCACCAATGATCCAGGAGAGCTGTGGGACAGGGCTCGCAGTCTGCATAGTTTTTTGCATCTCTTTTCCTAGTCTCTCCGTCTTCCTTGGGCCTTTGGCACATTTATTTTTCTTGGTTGACTTTTAATGTGTATGTGAGTTGATTAAAGAGAATTTTAAATGTTAAGAGTTTGGTGAACATAGACACAAAATAAATAGACCATTATCTATTTTTTATCACGCCTTATGTTAATATATTGTAGTATGGATTTTTCTAAAATGCTCATGATTATCATGTCATTTGGAGTGGGTTCGGAACCATGGACACCTTGAGCAAGCATATGGTGCAGTGGGATGAGCCTGCCTCCCTGTCGGCCCTCACACTCGTTCTGGTTCTTGGTGTCTTGTATTTTCTGAGCCAGCAGGTCCAACTTGATCTGGTCGTCTCCTTCTGTAGACTTCTCAGGATTTTGTTCTGTCCTGGTTCTGTGTGCAGTTCTGTAATCTGGGTGGCTAATTCCTAACTCCTTTGTTTTTGCTTATAGTGGCGTCTTCTGCAAAGGCAGGTGGCAGGACTCAGGCCTTCCATATGTTGTCTCTTTAAATTTAGGAAGCAGGCCTGTAGGTTTTGATCTGAAGAAACCTGTAAGTGTGGGACAATGTAAGAAATACAGGTTGTTGGTTCAGATTGAGTCAATTTTGCCTTGGAATGGTTTTGCATTAAAATGTTTACAGTGGAGTAGGGATGAATGATGTCTCAGGTAGGTGGGCCATGTAATGAACTAGAATTTGGATTTCTTTTTTAGCTTTGTTTTCCAGATGCTGTGAAAGTTAACAATTAGTATAACCAATAAAGATCGGTGGAAGCTGGAATTGATAATTCAGATCATGTCAGAAAGATTGGTTTTTGCTTCAAAATGGAAGTGAGACAGTTCTTCTCCTATCGGTGTTAAGTCCTCTTGGAAGAGCTGGACTGCAAGGGTGGGGGCCCCTCCCCCTCCTGGTTGCCGCTGTGCACAGAAGGGGCCTGGAAAGGAAGCTGGGAGTCATAGGATCAGGGTTTCCGGGAGGGCTTGGTGTTGGGACACTTGGGACACGTAGGAGGAGAAATCTGGGGCTTGTCAGAGGACCGAGGTTGGAAAAGCTATCAGTGGTTTATGGTCACCAGTGTCCAGGGATTCTCCTCATGGTGTCTCTCTGCAGGCGTGTGTCTCATAAGTGTTTGTCCCACTGTTGGGGCAGGCTCAGAAGCGTTGCTTCCCCAGAGTCCTTGTTTAAGCTGTGAGTCCACTGCTTGGGGCTGACCTGCCCCACTCCAGGAGAGCCTTGTGAGTGGTTGAGCTTCTGTGAACACCTCTGTCCTTGGGCCAGCAGTTGTCACCTCTAGGCTACTCTGTCTCTTGCTTACTGCATTGACCAGAGTGTTCTTCCTACATTGCTGGATGGGAACGTTATGTAGCTCTTAAGGCTTGTGCTTCTAAGAGGGTGGAGGGAGTGACAGCCTTCCCTGGGCTGTGGAGGTGAATGGGCTGGGCTATGAGTCATTTTGTATCCCCTCTCTGGTCTTGACACTTCTGAGGAGTCATCTCTTTGGCCTGGGTTTTCATCAGGGAGCCTAATCAAGCCAAGACCCGTGCCTGGGCAGGTTCCTTGTAACACAGACAGCAACACGGAACAGGAGAGGTAGCTTTAAACTTGGATTCCACGGGAGAGCTCAGTAGGTAAGGGAATTCTGAATCTCTGGGACTTCTGCTAGTTTTCTGTTCTGGTTTTAGTGGTTCAAGGTCCTCTGCTTCGGAGCAACAGAAATGAACTTGGGCTCACAGGCTGCAGGGACAAGCTGATCAGCCCCTGCTCAGAAAGGCCTGGAGCCATTGCAGCCTGGGATCTTGGGGGTGGGAACCTCTTGGGGATGAATAAGGACCACCAGTAAGGACCTCACCTCTTTCTGCTCAGCAGTCAAAGACCAGGGGGAGAGGCCCAACCGGCCTGGTGAGCGTCAGGGAGGGGCACTATGACTGACAGCTGTGCAGGCCAAGTCTCATGGAGAGGTGGCTCCCCTGAGCCGCACCTGCCTGCCATGAGTCAAGGAGGAAACAGGAACTGGAGGGGCCCTTTGCCCACGCACTGCTGGGAGCCACTGTGCAGCCAGGAGCAGAACCAGGCCGCCCCCTGCTGCCGCTGTGAGGCCGGCCTCAGGTCAGCGCCCCGGCTTTTTGGTGGTTCCTCACTGAGGGCCATCCCACCGAGTCATCTTTCTCAGTGAATAACTGCGTGGGAGTGTGTTTTTAGAGGCGCCAGCCCCGCGCCAAGGTTTCCCCCAAGGATTTGTGTCGCCCTGGCTGGTGCACAGAGAGGGCGAGGAGGGAGCCAGGAATCCGTTTGGCAGATAGCAGCAGCAGTGACATCTGGCACACATATGTGCTGCCCTGTGCCACCTGTGAGAAAAATGTCCTGACTGGGGAGTGGCCTCACAGAATGCCCAGCACGGAGCAGGCCTGGAGGCTTCTCTGTTGCCCACGGTCACTCGGCACAGACGAGGTGGCGTGTATGCGTCAGGGTGGACGTCGCCACGCCTTGGTGCCAGCATCCTCCCCAGCAGCCCTAGTGTGCAGAGCCCTGCACGCTTTGGTAATTGGTTTTTCTCCCTTCTTGCCAGGTGCTGCAGAGGATGTCCATGGTCCGTGCTGTCCCCCGTGTGCCAGGCTGATCCATGGTCACTTTCCGGGATGGCAGCAAGGTGACTTCAGCCGAGGATGACCCTGACTGACAGGCTGCGTGAGAAGATATCTCAGGCCTTCTACAACCATGGGTTGCTCTGTGCGTCCTACCCCATCCCCATCATCCTCTTCACGGGACTCTGCATCTTAGCCTGCTGGTATGTGTCCGAGTGGCCCCAGGTACGGCGGCCCTGTGTCGTGGGACAGTAGGTGTCTGACCGTGACTGCTCTGTCACCTTAGACTGTGTGTGTTCTCTGCACAGTGGAACTTGAGGTGCATTGGAGCTGCTGAATGCAGAGCTCTGGTCCTGGGCCGTTGAGCTAAAAACCGTCCAGGCTGGCCCTGACTTAATGAGTCACCAGATTGGTTCATGTCACTGGTAATGTCTCATAGTAAAGTTTGGACACTTCTGAGAAACCGCGAGGTAACCGAAAGACATGACTTAAAATTTTTCCTCTCGGCAGCCGCAGTTTCTTTCTGGTACCGGGTTCAGAGCAGCAGCCCTGAGTGGCCCAGGGCAAAGCCCACCGGGCAGTTCCGTGGACAGGCTCCTGCAGTCTCACTCAGCAGCCTCGGTCCTCTGCTCTCCAGTCATTCCCTCTGTTCCTCTGGGGCCTCCTCCTGACCTCTGGTTGATTCTCGGGCCTGCTGTGTTCACCAAGGACTGTTGTGAGAGCCGTAGCTGCTCTCTCCATGTCTGTCTGCCTGTCACAGAGCCCCACACAACAATGACACTGTGAAAGGAGAGGCTTGATATGAGACACCTGATGGCCCTCTCGGCCCTAAATCACTGACAGCCCTGAAAAGTGCCCACCCTCTTATCCTCGCCTCTGGAAAGCACTCTGGTTTCTGGACCCTTTGTCTGTGTAGCGTTTGTAAATGCGTGCAGTGCTGTGCTAGAAAGAGGCTGCTCAGGGCTGCATTCTGTTCATTCAGTTAATGATCCCAAGTTCTTCTCTAATCAGGACTATAAAAGGATGAACATCATTCATTGAGAATTTCCTGCTGGTGCTTCAGGTATATAATTAAATGTCTCATCAGTCCTCATTATAACCTTAGGAAATGGTCCAGTTAAATTTCCATTTAACCAAAGTGGGGTCGAGGCTTAGAGATTTGCCTGGTCTTCACAGTTAATGAGTAGGGGAATGGGTTCAAATCCAGGCCTGGGGGTATTGGTGCCTGCCCCTGTGTGCCACCCTGTCACCCCAACTCTCCTCACTCTAGCTCAGTATTTGGATTGATGTATAAACTTTGTTAAATTATGCTGCATGAGAAAAGATACTTGTGGCTGCTGATGAATTAGGACTGCTCTGAGAACCTAGCTGTAAGTTAATTGACCCATCTCTCTCTTTCAAAATCCCACTTTTCTAGACTTGGCTTGTGTGCTAAGGCCGTGGTCCTCAAACCCAAGCTAACATCAGTCATCTAGAGGGCACATGACAGAGACACAGATTGCCGGTCCCCACCCCAGAGTGTCTCAGTCATCACGTCTGGGATGCACCTGAGAATTTGCCTGGGGACCACCTCCTGAGGACCACCAGGCCTAGTCTTTCTTGAACATTCTCTGCAGTTCTACCACATCTCGGTTAAAAGTGTTTTCTCTCTTACTCTCATTTCTGGAGCAGCAATTGGTGCTGGCACTAAAGGTATCACCCCGTCGTATTGCCTTTTGTTGAGGGGGTGGGATCCAGTGCCCTGCCCACTAAATTATCGCCCCCCCCCCCCATGGCCTCTTTGTCTGTGTCTCTGTACCTGGGGAGGGGTAAGGGAAGTATGGGTGGACGAGTACTTTGAGTTAAACTCGTGTTCTGTGTGGGCAGTTTAAGGTGGAGGAGTAGTTGTGACTCTCCTTCTGTAGAGATGGCTCTCGCCATGGGAAGGGGAGGGTATTCCCTCTTGGCCATTCATCTTCTGGGGACGGGGGGGTCGCCAGCTGTCACCAGGCTGCTTCCTAGAGGGGGATGCCGGCTGTGTGTGGCAGTGGGCCTTATCTCTGAGTGAATACTTAGATATCACACGTGTTTCAAAACAGACTGTCCTTGGATTTGTGACGTAGGGACATCTGGTGTGGAAACTTTACGAGGTGGCCAAGGTCTCAAGTGTGGAGGACATTCTTTGACTGGGATGAATTACAATGGGATGGAGGCTTGGGGAGGAGGCAGATGTGACGATGACAGTGTTTAACAAGCGGTACAGCCACTGCAGTCGAGCCCGTCTGATACCCCAGTCCTCTTGGCTGAAAATCGGTCCTGAGAAGGGTGGGTGGGGCTCAGGGTGGGACTGGGCTGACCCCCCCCCAGGTGCATAGGTCCTCAGGTGTGCGAACCCACACATGGGGTTTCTTTTGGTTGCCTCACACCCTTGAAGGTGCTTGCTGTTCCCCAGGCCTCTGAAGATGGTGGCAGCACCCGGACGGCCAGTAGCGGGTAAGAGCCGTGGTGGCAGGAGTGTGTGGCTGCACCTCTCCGCACAGCGTGGCGGTAGGCACTCGGTGAAGGAAGAATGCCTTTGGGGGCTGGTAACCACTCACGGGCAGAGTTTGCTTCTCGAACAGGAAGCCGGAGAAAGAGGGTCTCAGCTGCAGTGGGTCAGGAGCAGGCCCCGGCAGGATCGGCCTGGACAGCGGCCGGAGAGGCTTTTGAGGGCAGTGGCCCCCATGACAGAAGTGAGGAGAGAGCATCGAGTGCATCATGTAGCGTCTTCTCTGACTGTCATTTCTGTGGTTGCTCTTTCTGTAAATTCTCAGTGTCTCCTCAGCTCCCCGTCACAGATGACTGAGTGAGGGTGGAAGGAGATGGAGAGCCAGGACCATCTCTGTCATTTAGGGGACCCAGTACAATGTGAGAACACAGGGCTGTGTATTCAGACCTCACGGGGAAAGCACCATTGAAGGTACTAAATGAGCATGGATGTGTGAAAGGCTTGCCCCTGCCAGCATGCCCACCACGTGTGCTGTGGTGCTGCCAGCCCGGGATAGGGGATGGCTGTGCCTGCCCCTGCCTCAGGACACAGCTGGGGTATGCACATCCGAACCCAACCCTCCTGGATTTTGCATTCCAGCCCCTGCTGGGGGTGACAGCAAATAGGGTACCTGGACAGGGAGGGGAAGTCCAGGTCCTGGGATGCTGGGGAGGTGGGGACCACATGGCGAACCTACGTGTGGGAACCTACACTTCAGACCCTCAGCATGTACTCCACTGTGATGGACTCACTTACAAAACACAGGTATATGGAGAAGTTTATTAAGAGTTTCCGTAGGCTGTGGCAGAGCATTAAACCCTGGTCCCTCCAGAGTGTGGGGTCCTGTGCATGCCACAGATTGCACACCCATGAAGCCAGCCCTGGGTAGAGCATCTGGTAGATAAATCATCAACACACAGTTGTTGAACGTCTTCCTTGTGGCTGGTATTGGGGATGCAGAAGTCTGAATGGCAGTCTGGTCCTCACGTTTCTTGTGCTGATGAAGCAGAATAGGAGTCTGGGATCAGTGTTTGCAGGCCACACTGGGTATTCAGGGGTGACTGGCTGCCAGGGCTGCAGGAGCAGAGAGGCAGTGTTTGTTGCCTTGAAGGATAAGCAGGGGTTTGGCTGGCCTTCGAGAGTAGGAGGGCGTCACAGTTTGAGACGCGGACTGGAGCATGTGTATGACAGCTTATGTGTAAGATGTAATGAACACAGGGAGGTGGGAGATTGAGATGCAGGGGGCCGCTGAGAGTAGTCTCACTGGGGACACTGCGAACAGTGCAGGGCGCCCACCTCAGAGCCCCCCACCCGAGTTGGGGGTGCTGGGGGAGACTTGGATTGCAGTTCCAGTTCTGATTGGGAGACGAAGCAGTCGGGAGTAGGAGCAGGGTGTCAGTCCAGCTAGATTAGTGCATTCCCCCAGATGGGAGTTGATGGCCGCTTCATCTAAGTGGGAGCGCTGGGTGTGGCGAGACCCTTGAGCAGCGTGGAGGATGGGGGCCCTGCATGTAGCTGCAGTTGGCCCTCTGCACATTCGGATTCCCGACTGTCAACTGGATGGGTCAAGTGAAAAAATAAAGTCCAAATATAAGTAGACCTGTGCAGTTCAAACCCATGTTAAAGGGACTACTGTCCTTTGAAGGTGGAGCCCTCAGGATTTTCTGAGGACCAGATGTGGGGTGTGAGAGAAAGGAGTCAAGATCAAAGTGCTTGGCCTGAGTCGCTGGATGGGTGGAGCTCAGACAGGAAAGGCGGGGGAGGTTTTGGAGACCTGGTTCATTTCCTTTGCTCCTGTCATCAGGGAAAGCCCACATCTCATCTGGTTATAGGAGCGAGTTCTGTGGAAGCAACGTGGGGGTGGTATGGAAATCCCCAGACGGCTTCTTTCTTTAATCTTTTTCTGACCTGGGAAAAGTGAGTGATTTTACTTCTGAAAATTCCTTCATAACTTGTTTTCCAAGATTTCCTTTTGGTTTAGAATTTGGTAGCCATGGATGGTGATTATTTCCCCATTTTGCGTTTTTGTAGAATCTTTTTCTTGGTACTTTTCTTTTGCCTATATTAAAAGGAATATATGGTTTAAAATCGTAAACACACGAGGAACGTAATACAAGGTAATATAGTGTGATGTTAAGAGCACAGGAACAGACTCAGGGATCATACTACCTGTATTCACATGCTAGTTCTGTCACTTTCTAGGGAAGATACAGCCTCTGCATGCCTCGTTGGGTTTGGTGAAGCTTAAATGAGCAAATAGATAGAAGACACTTGGGTTTGCATGTAGTAGTTGTTCAGTGAGAGTGAAAAAACCATCATCACTGATATGGAAGTAGGCAGGCCCACTTTCAGTGCTAAGAACATATTGAGGTGACTGTGGGAGCTTTGGTGGCTCACAGGAGGAGGGTCCACGATCCAGACTTTAGGGAAAGGGGGAAGACTTCTTGTGGCAAGTGATACTGACAGCTGAGGCCTTGAAGATGAGTTACATGGGAGAAGAATGGGCAGGAATATTCCAGCACCCACAGAGCCCGAAGCAAGTTCCATACCCAAGGAGTTGTGTTTGGGCTCTGGGGAATTTCCAGGCCTGTGGACTTTTTCCTAAGATAATACTTTATCCTAGGAGAATGGATGCTATGAGTTGTGCTTCCCTTCTTTCTCTTCCTGCTGGAATGTTTAGACTCCTGGAATTAAAAAATGTTTTTAATATTTCAGATCTCGAGAAACAGGCTGCCTTTAGTTTAGTCTGCATGTGTTTTGAGCAGCAACTCTGTGGGAAGTGAATGTAGGTAAATAAAATGTACTATACCTGCTGCCTTCTTGTAGTAGAGCTAAAGCCCTGGGCCCCGTGATATCTCTGCAGTCAGAGCCTAGGGGTCAGCCTATGCCATTTTGTGCTGCTTTCAGCAAGAGAACTTTAGCTGAGTCCAGAGACAGTCCTTAACACCTGCCCTGAGGCACTGAATTTCGGCTCGTGAAAGCAGCAAGAGAAGCAACTCTTCGTGTATAAGCGATTCTCAGTAAGATTAAAAGCTGACTTCTCCTTAGAAACCATGGAAGCTAGAAAGCAGTGGGATAACATATTTAAAGTCTTGAATGGGGGAAAAAAAACCAAAAACATACACCACTCAACCAAGAATTCTGTATTCTTCAATACTATTTATCAGTAATGAAGGAGAAATGAAGATGATTCCAATGCAATACCCATCAAAATCCCACAATCATACTTTCGTGAAATAGATAAAAGAATTACTAGATTTATATGGAACCATAAAAGACCTCGAATTGCCAAAGCAATACTACATAAAAAGAATAAGGCTGGTGGCATTACACTTCCTGACTTCTATTTATATTACAAAGCATCAATAGTCAAAACAGCTTGGTACTGGCAGA
>PVJL010017150.1:0-19005 GCA_004026885.1 Lyroderma lyra | reverse complement strand
AAGCAAAAATAAATGAATGGGACTATATCAAACTAAAAAGCTTCTGCACAGCAAAAGAAACCATCAACAAGGCAAAGAGACAGCCAACTGAATGGGAGAAAATATTTGCCAATAACGCATCAGATAAGGGTCTAATATCTAAAATATATAAAGAACTAATAAGACTTAACAACAAAAAAACAAACAACCCAATTGAAAACTGGGCAGAAGAACTAAACAGACACTTCTCCCTAGAAGAAATACAAATGGCCAGCAGACATATGAAAAAATGCTCATCCTTATTAGCTATCAGGGAAATGCAAATCAAAACCACAATGAGATACCACCTCACGCCTGTGAGTATGGCTATTATCAACAAGACAAGGAATAACAAGTGCTGGAGAGGATATGGAGAAAAAGGAACTCTGGTACACTGCTGGTGTGAGTGCAAACTGATACAACCACCATGGAAGGCAGTGTGGAGGTTCCTCAGAAAATTGGGAATGGAGCTACCATTTGACCCAGCAATCCCCCTTCTGGGGATCTACCCAAAGAACTTGAAAACCTCTGTCCGCAAAGACTTATGTACCCCAATGTTCATTGCAGCGCTGTTCACAGTAGCCAAAACAGGGAAACAACCAAAGTGCCCTGCGACAGATGACTGGATAAAGAAGCTGTGGTACATATACACAATGGAATATTACTCAGCTATAAGAAAAGATGAAATATTGCCATTTACGACAAAATGGATGGACCTGGAGATCATCATGCTAAGTGAAATAAGCCAGACAGAAAAAACAAAGAACTGCATGATTTCACTCATATGCGGAATATAAAACTGAAAGCAAAGAACAAAAGAAATGAACAAATAACCCATGGACACAATCAATAGTTTAACGTTTATTTGGGGATGAGTGGGTTAGGGAGGGGAATAAGGGGAGGGGGTGGGAGAGGAGGGGGGAAGCTAAATATAAGGCGATGGAAAGAGAAGTCACATTAGGTGGTGAACTTATTATACATCAAGTTGACAATGCACTGTAGAATTGTATGCCTCCTATGTAATCCTTGCTAACAGATATCACCCCAATAAAAAAATAAATGAATAAATAAATCAATAAATAAATGTAAAAAAAATTAGCAAATGGAATACAACAATCCATCAAAAAGATTATACCTCACGATCAAGTGACATTCATCCCAGGAACACAAGGATGGTTCAACATATAAAAATAAATCAATGTGATACACCACATAAATTAAATGAAAGATAAAACCATATGATCATATCAATTGATGCAGAAAAAGCATTTGAAGGATACAATATCCATTTATGATCAAAACACTTAATAAAATGGGTATTGAAGGAAAGTACTTCAACATAATAAAGGTCATATATGACAAACTTTCAGCTAATATTATATTGAATGGGGACAAGCTGAAGCCCATCCCCCTTAAATCAGGAACAAGACAGGGATACCCCCGGCCACCACTGCTATTCAATATAGTACTGGAAGTTCTAGCCAAAGCAGTCAGGCAAAAGAAAGAAATAAAAGGTATCCAAATTGAGAGAGAAGATGTCCAACTGTCACTACTTGGTGATTGCCATAATCCTATATCCATATAGAAAATTCCAAAGACTCCACCAAAAAACTACTAGAAATGATAAACAAATACAATAAAGTCCCTGCATACAAAATCAACACACAAAAATCAATTGCATTTCTATATACAATGAATCTTCAGAAAAAGAAATGAGAGCATCAATATCTTTTACAATCATGGCAAAATGAATTAAATACCTGGGGATTAACTTAACAAAGAACGTAACAGATTTATACACAGAAAACTATAAGACTCTTTTGAAAGGAATTGAAGAGGACACACAAAAATATGGAAAGACATTTTGTGTTCATAAATAGAAAGACAATACTGTTCAAATGACCAGGTTACCCAAAGCAGATTTAATGCAATTCCCATCAAAATCCCACAAACATAATTTCACAAAATTATCAGATTTGTATGGAATGACAATAGACTTTAAATCGCCAAAGCAATACTACATAAAAAAATAAATAAATAAGGCTCATGCTATCACGCTCCTCAATTTCAATTTATACTACAAAGCATCCTTAATCAAAACAGCTTGGTATTGGCAGAAAAACAGATACACAGACCAATGGAACAGAATTGAAAACCCAGAAACAAATCCATCAGAATATGGACAGATAATTTTTTATCAAGGAGAAAAATATATGTAATGTGGAAAAGAAAGCCTCTTGAGTAGATGGTGCTGGAAAAACTAGAAAATTATAAGCAAAATGATGAATCTCAGCTGTGAATTGTCACCATATACTAAAATTAATTCAAAATGGAATAAAGACCTTCATATAAGACTTGAAACAATAAACTGTATAGAAGAAAGCATTGGTACTAAATTTATAGACCTTGGTCTCAAGGAGGACTTCATAAACCTGATCTCAAAGTCAAGGGAAGATAAAGCAAAAATAATTGAATGGGAGTATATCAAACTAAAAAGCTTCTGCATAGCAAAAGAAACCATCAACAAAGCAAAGAGACAGCCAACTGAATGGGAGAAAGTATTTGCAAACAACGCATCTGATAAGGGTCTAATATCTAAAATATATAAAAAGCTAATATGACTCAACAGCAAAAAAACAAACAACCCAATTAAAAAGTGGGCAGAGGACCTAAACAGATACTTCTCCCATGAAGAAATACAAATAACCAACAGATATATGAAAAAATGCTCATCCTCATTAGTTATCAGGAAAATGCAAATCAAAACCACAATGAGATATGACCTTACACCTGTTAGACTGGCTATTATCAACAAAACAAGGAATAACAAGTGCTGGAAAGGCTGTGGAGAAAAAGCAACTCTCACACACTGCTGGTGGGAATGTAAATTGGTACAACCACTATGGAAGACAGTGTGGAGGTTCCTCAGAAAATTGGGAATGGAGCTACCATTTGACCCAGCAATCCCCCTTCTGGGGATCTACCCAAAAAACTTAAAAACCTTAGTCTGCAAAGCCTTATGTACCCCAATGTTCATTGCAGCACTGTCCATGGTGGCCAAGATATGGAAGCAACCAAAGTGACCTTCAGTAGATGACTGGATAAAGAAGCCATGGTACATATACACAATGGAATATTCCTCAGCTATAAAAAAAGATGAAATATTACCAGTTGCAAAAAATTTAATGGAACTCGAGAACGTCATGCTAACCCAAAGAAGGTAGACAGAAAAAAACAAGAACAATATGACTTCACTCATAAGCAGAATATAAACCTGAAAGCAACAACAATAAAAACTAATGGACACAGTCAATAATTTAGTGGTTACCTGGAGACAAGAAAGGAGGGGTAAAGAGGGAGGAGGTAGGAAAGGATGGGGGCAAATATATGGTGATGGAAAGAGAACCGACACTGGGTGGTGAACATATAATGCAACATATAGACAATGCACTGTAGAATTGTATACCTGGAATCTATGTAATTCTTGTTAACCAATGTCACCCCAGCAAGTCTACCAATAAGAAAAAACAGGAATACTATGAGGGACTAAATGCTACCAAATTCAATAACCTAGAAGAAATGAACAAGTTTTTAGAAATATATAGCCTTCTTAGACTGAATCACAAAGAACTGAAAAATATAAAAAGACTGGTCAACAGTAAGAAAATCATTCAAAACTTTTCCAAAAGCAAAGTCCAGGACTTGATGGCTTCACTAGTGAATTATATCCCAAACACTCAAAGAAGGTTTAATACCTGTCCTACTCAAACTCTTCCAAAAATTGAAGAAGAAGCAATACTTTCTAACTCATTTTACAAAGCCAACATTACCTTGATACCAAAACATGGTAAAGACAACACAAAAAAGAAAACTACAAACCAATATCTCTGATGAATACAGATGCAAAATGTCTAAACAAAATACTAGCAAACTGAATACATTATACATCATGATCAAGTAAGATTCATCCCAGGGGTATAAGGATAGTTCAACATACACAAATTGATCAATGTGATACACTACATAAAATAAAAAATACAAAACATATGATTATATCAATTGGTGCAGAAAAAAGCATTTGACAAGATACGACATCCATTTATAATCAAAACACTTAATAAAATGGGTATAGAAGGAAAGTACCTCAACATAATAAAGGCCATATGTGACAAACCCTCAGCTGATCTCATACTGAATGGGGAAAAACTGAAATCTTCTTTTCTAAAATCAGGAAAAAGACAGGTATAGCCCCTCTCACCACTGTTACTTCACATAGTATTGGAATTTCTAGCCAGAGCAATCACCAGAAGAAATAAAATCATCTAAATTAGAAATGAAGAGGTTAAGCTGTCACTTGACATGATTCTTTGTACAGAAAATTCTAGAGACTCCACCAAAAAACTATTAGAAACAATAAATGTATACAGTAAAGTTGCTGGACACAAAATTAATGTACAAAAATCCATTGCATTTCTATATATTAATACTAACAATGAAACTTCAGGAAAAAGTAACATTTTCTACAATTGCATCAATTTAAAAATAATACCTAGGAATAAACTTAGGATGTGAAGGACCTATATACTGCAAACTGTAAGACACCATTAAAATAAATGGAAGAAGACACAAAAAAGTGAAAAAATATTCCATTTGTGTACATGAATTGGATAATAAACATAGTTAAAATGGCCATATTACTCAAAGCAATATACAGATTTAATGCAATCCCTATCAAAATATCAATGACATTTTTTTGAAGAAACAGGACAAAAATCTTCAGATTTGCATGAAATTACAAAATATCCCAAATAGCCTAAACAATCTTACAGAAAAAGAACATAGCTGGAAGTATCACACTCCCTGATTTCAATTTATGCTACAAAGTGACAGTAATAAAAATGGCATGTTATTGGCAGAAAAACAGACACATGGATGAATGGCATACAATTGAAAACCCAGAAATAAACCCACACATGTATGGGCAAATAATTTTACGACAAAAAAGCCAAAAATTGAAAAGCCACTTGCAGATAAATAAGTCTAGACTGCAATCTGTTACCATATAACAAAATTAACTCAAAATGAAGCAACGGCCTAAACATAAAACCTGAAACAATATATTACATCATAGAAAATATATGCACTAAGCTTATGGACCTTGGTTTCAGTGAGGAATTTAGGAATTTGACCTCAAAGGTAAGGGAAATAAAAGCAAAAATAAATGAATGGGACTATATCAAACTAAAAAGCTTCTATAAAGCAAAAGAAACCATCAACAAAACAGAGGCAACTCAAATGGGAGAAAATATTTGCAAAAAATGCCTCTTATAAAAAGCTAGTATCTAAAATATATATAGAACTCATACAACTCAACAACAACAGCAAAATCCAATTTAAGAATGTACAGAGGTCCCAGCCAGGGAACCACAAAAAAAAAAAATGGACAGAGGACCTGAACAGACACTTCTCCCTAGAAGATATACAAATGACCAATAGATACATGAAAAAAAAAAATGCTCAACTTCACTAGCTATTAGGGAAATGTAAATCAAAACCACAATGAGATAACACCTCATACTTGTTAGAATGGCCATTACCAATAAGAAAAATAATAACAGGTTTTGGAGAGGCTGTGTAGAAAAAGGAACCTTCATATACTGCCAGTGGGAATATAAACTAGTACAGCCACTATGGAAGACAGTATGGAGGTTCCTCAAAAAATTAAGAATAGAATTATCTTATGACCCAGCAAGACCTCTTTTGAAAACTTTTTTCCACAAAGATATAGGTACCCCAATATTCATTGTAGCATTATTCATGGTAGCCAAGACATGGAAACAACCAAGGTATACTTTGATTTATGATTGGATAAAGAAGTTGTGGTACACATACACAGTGATATATTGCTCAGCTATAAGAAAAGATGAAATACTGCCATTTGCAACACCTTGGATGGATCTTGAAATTATCAAGTGAAATAAGTCAGACAGAAAAAGTCAAGAACCATTTGACTTTACTCATATATGGGATATAAAACTAAAAGCAATATAGGAACAAGACAAAAAAAGAAACAAAACCTCATAGACACAGACAACAGTTTAGTGATTACCAGAGGGTAAGGTGTTAGGGGGTGATAGAGGAGCTGGGGTCAAAATATGGTGATGGAAAGAGAACTGACTCTGGGTGATGAGCACATAATAAACAGATGGTATATTAGAAAATTGTATACTTGAAACATATGTAATTTTACTAACCAATGTCACCCCAACAAATTTAATTTAAAAAAAGAATGCAAGAAAAATGTTCACAAATCCAAATTCAGCTATCCAGGTACATCCCAATCAGCTATGGAGTCAAATGCCCGTGGGTACTCTGCCATGAGACTAGTAGACTAGAAGGACTTCTCATTGTAGAATAGTCTCTCTTCATATAGCCTAAACCAGGCATAGGATTCTGGCAGTGTCTTTGGCAGGAGCCCCTGAAGAAAATAACTGGGATGTTTTTACATTATCCTTTTATGTAAAATACCCTGAGTACTTGCTGGCGGATCTGCTGAGTCTTCACCCCATAGACAAGAGGATTGAGTGCAGGGGGCACAAGGAGGTAGAGTACGGCCAGAAGAACATGGATGTGATGAGGTACATGGTGGCCAAAACGGTGAGTAAGAAAGGAAAACATGCCAGGAACATAGAAGACCAGGATGACACAAATATGAGACCCACAAGTGCTAATGGCCTTAAATCGGGCCTCACCCCCTGGTAACTTCAGCACTGCCTGGAGGATGAAGACATAGGAAATACCAATGGCCAGGACATCTAGTCCAACCACAAGCAATGCCACTGCCAACCCATAAGCTTGATTCACTGTGGTATCTGAGCAAGCAAGTTTTACCACAGCCATATGTTCACAATATACATGGCCTATGACAGTGGCCTGGCAGAATACAAGTCTCCACAACAGGATGGGGAAGGGGAGGAGCAGAAGTAATCCCCGCACAAGCACTGCCATTCCAATATGCATTATGATCCCTGGATGCAGGATGGTGGAATGGTGCAGAGGGTGACATATGGCTATATAGCGATCCAGAGCCATTGCCACAAGTACACCTGATTCCATGGAAGAGAATGCATGGATGAAGAACATCTGTATCAGGCAGACTGTGTACCCAATCTCATGGGCATGAATCAGGAGCACTGCAAGGGCTTTGGGTGCAGTGGAGGAGCCCAGGACCAGGTCAATGCCAGATAGCATGGCCAAAAAGAGGTACATAGGCTGATGCAAGGATGGATCATTCCAAATGATGAAGAGGATGGTGACATTGCCCACTAGAGCAAGGAGGTAAAGGACACACAGTGGCAATGCTATCCATTGCTGGCTCTCCTCTAAACCTGGGATGCCAATCAGAAAAAAAGAAGGCTGGAGTAGCTTCCAACTGGAATTACTAAGGGCCATCATGAATGGCTCAGAGATGTAAGAGAGAAAATAAGCCAAAAT
Organism: Lyroderma lyra; assembly: GCA_004026885.1. Taxonomy (NCBI): domain Eukaryota; kingdom Metazoa; phylum Chordata; class Mammalia; order Chiroptera; family Megadermatidae; genus Lyroderma; species Lyroderma lyra. Next base: position 11,493 of record PVJL010017150.1, on the reverse strand, counting down.
CATAATTTCTCTATTTCTGATGGGTTATTTCATTTTGCAGTATGGCTAACATCTTCTTGAGAAAAAAAGACGCTTAAACTGAAACACAAGGGAATAAAGGGAATAAATATACAGGGAAGAAAATCTCCTTTTCCTGAGTTTTGTATTTTGTTTCATTTGTTTTGTTTTGTTTTGTTTTTTTCTTTTTTGTTTTTTAATAGCTGAGGCATTCACATGTCTAATTTAGTATAGTTCTAGTTTCATTTAGAGATAAGAGTAATCATATGCTGCTTTTAGAGACATGTTTAAAGTCTACCATTCAGTTACTTCTAATTTGGAAATATCTACTTGAAAGAATTCTTTTTATTACTTCTTGGCATTACTGAACACTGTAAACCAAATCTGTTATTCTTAAATTAGTCTCCCTCAGTTTCCACAACATAGCATTCTACATTTGTTTCTCTTATATTCCCAGTACCACCATCTTCTACTTATTAATTGTATGCTGTTTCAGGGTTATTTTTTTCCCCTTTCCTATTCTATACATTATGTCTTATTGAGTTTATCATTTCAACTATTTATATATTTTAATTTTTTCCAAATTTATGTTTTTAAGTCAAATAGCTTTCTGAAACAAAAATCCATTTTTATTTGCTTCTTAAACAGCTGTATTACACATTCACCTACTCTTCCCAAGTCTTCTTTATCTCCATTTTGTCTATATTTCTGTGAATAGCATCAGTATCTACCTATCCAACTCTATGTAGAAACTTACAGCTATCCTTATTCATTTTTATGTCTCATCCCTTTTACCTATTCACCAATTCCTGTTCACATTATTTTTAAGTTTTTTTATATCCACTCCTTTTTGTCAACCCCTAATATCACTGACTAGTTCACACTCCCAACTCTTCTCACCTGGATTATTTACTTAGATCTCTCTGCCTTTGCTATTATACCCTTCCCAATCACTCTCCACCCTGAAATCAGAGATTTTTTTATTCCTGAAATGAGAATGCTGTCATGTCACCTCTAAGACTAAAATATTTGGTGAATTTAATCCCTGGAAAAATATCATGCATTTAAGACTGGCATACAATTTCAAAGGTTATCTTATATTAATTACCATGTCAATATAGTTATCATTATTAGCATTAATAAAAAAAGATCACTGTGTATGAGATCACTGACCTCTTCTTTTCTCTTTTTCTCCATGAGTCTGCTTCTCTGTTTCAAACTTTTACTAAGTCTATTTCTTGTCATGATGTGATGATGATTTATTGTTTCTAACATCCGTATGTTAACAAGACATGCCAATTAAATAGGTGCTCTGTTTAACCTTCTCCATGTGAGTCACCTCCTGTACATTAAAGCAACAAACTTGAAAGTGGATATGTTGTGTCTGTATGCTTGTCTTCAAAGACAGATACCGTATGAAAACATTATTATTTTTTATGTAATATAGGGGTGCACATGCATATGTTTATATAAAAAGAGTCAAGAATAACTCAGTTCTTGTGAATTATACATCTATAGATCATTCCATGACTTTTTATAAATCAATGATGATTATAATATTACCCAAAAACTCTGAGCACAGCAGCTACAAAATCTGTGGGCATATATCTCCCAGCCTTTTTTTTCCTTCCAGATTCAAATTCATTGTTAACCTCAACTTGTAGTGATATGTTTTTAATGAGATCCCACCAGAAGAATCTCTTCATCTTACAAAAATTTACACTCCAGTGCTTAATATTCTACAAAATAAGAAAGCTAATTATCTTCCTTAACTCTCCTACTGTAAGTTTCAGCATGTGTAGAAGGCCACCCAATGCTTTGACAGAAGCTGTGTCAGTGGAGCAATGAAGAGCAAAGCCAAGCTACAGTAGATGCAGAGAAGCAGATGCATGTGCCTGAGTATAACCTGTCCCTTCTTTGTGCTGTGTGGTTTGTGAGTCTAGAGGAAAAGCCTAAAGCTGCTTATTAAGCATTAATTACTAAAGTAAACAAGAGGTCCTTCAGTGATTCTTAGAGAATCAAAAGGGTCTTCATTTCCAGGAACTAAAAGTAAAGATATATTTAGCTCTCTGATTAGGAAGCAGAGGGCAGTTAGGAAAGAAATGATGTACCTTCCTACTTATTCATATAAAGTCAGTCCAAGTGACCTGTCTTCTGTAAATATGTCCCCAAATTCTGTAATGCAATATGGCATGTGTACTTTTCTTTCCTATAAAATCAATTGACCTGCCCCGTCATTGCCCTGATTATCTGGCACTGACATCAGTGTGTCAGTCCTTGAAGAGTAGTGATTGTGCCTTGCTTATGGCAGCAGTCTTAGGGCAAGGTTCAGAAGTGCTGAAGTCTAATTGGTACTTGGTGTTGTGTGATGAATAAATAAATATGTATATGATTAAATTTTAAAAATAAATAGATTCGTATATAAAACAACCAGGAATCATGTGAACTTGACACCCTGAACTTACAGGATGGGAATAATGTAGCAGACAGTCCAAAAAATTGACTGATTCCTCACCTGAAGTAATATTCTGGGTGCTTCATGGCAAAAGGAACTCTATTGAATCTCTCTGCCATAGACACTATCACAGAATCCTGGGTGTATGCCAGAAATGAGAGACTCCTGTGGTCACTTATGGTCACTTCTGTTACTATCTCTGCAAATGCAGGCAGGAAGGCTTCTCTATGGGATATGGCCTGTTCCTGTCTCCTTAATCTCCTTCTTAACAGTATATGCACTTTATGATAGTAGTAAAGGGAGATGCAGGGACACACAGGTTACCAATGTATAATCTGAAGGGCAGAAGCTAAGGGGAATAGAAAAGAGAGTATTAGTTTTTAGGAGTCAGACCTGAGAGAACAGCTAGCTACTCTGAGACAAAGGCACATAAATTTAAGACTACTAGGCAGTATCGTACCAGAGGTATTAAAAGATTTGGAGCTGGAACAGTTAACCAAGCAATAACTCCTATCACAAGGAAGATGGGAAAGCCTGAAGGAGTGAGCTGTCAATAGTCTTTCCCAAATTCATAATTTCCAAACTTGACCTCAGTTTCTGCACCTGAAATCCCATAATGAACTTTCAGCTGGTTCTGTCATCTTCACTCTGAAAGGCAAGTCTATTCTTGATACTTCCCCAAGGCAAGGCTGGTGACTGTGAATAAAACACTGAGCAGGTGAGATGTTATTACCAATTGGAAGGTCTCAGAGGACACATAGACACATCTGGAGAGAGCTAAATTTAGTCTCCACATTGACTGGAAGTATACAGAGCTAAGTCTACTGCCCCAGGGAAAGATAGTTGAACAGTTAGGCAGAGCAGGGAGTGATACTTGCACTTGGCAAGTGGCCCACATCTGCCCAGTATTGGTCATCACACCTAAGACTATATGTCCTGATGACTGTGTTAAGAAGCCTCGTGCTCATTGTGGTAGGAAACCTCATATATGAGCACTATAAACTCATACTTCTCATTATCACAGGTCAAATTCAGAGTTAATTTCTTTAGTGGACTCTGTGGTTAAATGTAGTCATTCCTAATCTTCTGTGAGTGTTGATTGTTGAAAAGCTCACAAGTGAGTCAGACTTACTTGAGCAAAAAGAAGTGACTAACCCAAAATTAATTTTCTTATATGAGTTCAGCTCTCACTCAGTGACTGCTCTATATTGAAATATAAAGATTTAATCCTCTTTCTACAATGTAAAACAACACTGAAGGGCCATTCCTCTCAAGAGCCTCCCCTGGAATTAGCTCAGGCATCTGGGAAAATTTGGTCATAGTTTAACTTTGTTTTCTGATTCATTCTGCTCTCCTCACTTTTGACAGGTGTTGTTCCCAACTCTGCTTTATAATAAGCTTCCTGCATGCAAATCTCTGCCTCTTGTTTCTAGAGAACCCAACCTAAGACAAATGCCACTCATCTCAGGCTAATTGAGTGCTCTGCTTCTCTTCTGGGGGATTGTGACAGGTCCATGGACATCAAATTTAGTATGATGGCAAATTTTTAATAAATATGGATTCTCAGACTACACATCCAAGCAACTTCCCAAAGACATGGTCTAAAACCTCCTCTATCATATCTTCCCATTACCAAGCAAATCTTCCCTTTGGTACTACCTCTGATAAAGCTGCTATCAGTCCAGTTCAGTTTCACATTCTCCTTTGGAATAATGCTACAATTGCACAGTCTATTCATTCATTCACTCAACAAGTATTTTATTCACAGATCATGGAAATCCTTGTTTTTCATTCATTCATTCCATGGATATTAAATATCTACCAAATCCAAGTACTCTACTAGAGGTTGGTGAAAATAATAATTAATATGGTAAATGGTCCTTGTCATCATGGCTCATGGGATTATATATGTTAACTATGGGATCACATATACCTAATAACAGTTATAAGTGTTATAAATGAAATTACAGTGTGTTAAAAGCATATATATGAGACCCTTCTCAGTCTGGGTAGTTCAGAAACACCTTCCTTAAATCAAGTTGTGACCAGATGAATTAAGTAAAAGTGAAGAGAGATAGGGAAATTGCTAAGAATACAAAATCCCTGAGGCAGGAGGGAAGGGAGCTTGATATTGTCAAGCACCTGAAAGAATCATGAAATTTGGAGATGTGTTATTCAGGAACTGAGCCTGATATGTAAGCAGAAACCTTAATACATACATTTTAGGTTGTGTTAAAGGACTTTGGAAAGGTAAGAAAATTTTAAACAAGAAGATTGAGACATGATCAGAATCTCATTATTAAATATCATGCTGGGAGGATGGATAAGAAGAAATGAAGCATAGATGCTGGGAGACCTGTTAGAAACAAATGCAGTAATCTCTCAAGAGTTTCAACAATACTCCATTGGAATGGTTATGAGGTAGGGATCTTTGAAAAAAAGGAAATCAAGAATACAAAAACCCTGGGTGTTCAATGGGCCATTCATAAGATACTGAAGTCCCCACCAGGATTATGGGTAACTACAAGAATAAAGAAGATATTGGGAAGGAGCAAGATGGCAACTAGAGAGGAGGTCCTTAATGCCTCTCCCAGAAAACACAATTAAACAGCCATCCAGGAGCCAATAAAGTGGACCCTGAGTGACACAACGGAAGCTGAGAAATCCACGCATCACAAGTAAACACCTGAAGGTTGGAGAGAAGGGGGCGAGAGGGAGGGAAGGGAGGGAGCAGAGATGGATCATGACAGGATCTGATCACTGCTTACTATGTGAGAACAGCACAGTGCACAGGAGGGAGAGGCCAAGAGTCAACAAAAGGAAAAGTCAGCAAAGTGGGAGACCAAGAGGGACCCGGGCTTTAGAGCACTGTGTTGGGGACAGAGCTTGGGGGCCAGCCTCTGAAGCTTTTGAGTAACAAGAGGGCTAAGTGAGGACTCTGAACAACTGCAGGCTGAGGTGTGTCCCCAGAGACAGCATCTCGGCTCCCGGTGTCCTCGTGACTCACAGTCCACTGCAGAGGCAAGCTGTCTGCCTTCATACTGCCTGAGGCCAGGCCCACAGCTTTAGACTTGTGGTGTGTGTACCTGCTTGCGCACCCTTGGGGTCTACAAGCAGTGCTAGCCTGCATACTCCATCCCAATGGCTGGTTGCTGGAGCAGGCCCAGGAAGAAAGATGGATTTGATAGCATTTGCCCCAGCCAGCAGAAAGAGCATCAGCCCACATCAACAGGCTTCCCTACCATAGGGCAGGAGGTGGAGCAGTCCCAGTGGGCTTTTTGGTGACCTCTGCCCTCTCCTACAACCTCCCCAATTAAATAATGGGAGGAAATGAATGAACCCCAGATATATGCGCACGACCTCCAAACATGGCAGGAGATGAGAGACAAGAAATAAACAGCGCCCCTCTCTCCCAAAATGTGACCCCCAGAGCCACCTAATATCTGCCCTACAGCAAGACACTACAAAAATACTAATCAGGGCTCCTGGGATCTATGGAAGATAACGCTCTCATGTCAAAGAGGAAGAACACAGCAGATGGGATGAATCGCTTAAAACTAAAACTGCTCAGTAAGAACATGAAATTTATCTAGAAGACAGCTCCGTAGACCTAGAAATTTCTGACATAAGTGACAGAGCATTTAATGTAGCCAATCTAAAGTGTCTGAGAGAAATGAAAACATACTGGCAAAACACCATAGCGGAGACGAATGACATAGAAAAGGAAATCCATGAACAAAAAAAAAAAAACAATTTAACAAAGAAATTCAAAACATAAGGAAGATCGAGATGGAAATGTGAGAGATAAATAATACAATAAAAAGTGAGAAATGAAATAAATGCCATAGGAAACAGGGTCAACAAGATGGAGGAAAGAAATAGTGATATTGAAGATCACAACATGGAAACAGCTCAGAAAGAGGAACAGAGGGAATACAGAAACAAAGGAATTGAAAGAAATTTGCAAGAACTATCTACTCCATGAGACAAAACAACATCAGGATAATAGGATTAGAAGAAGGAGCAGAGCACTCTACAAAGAACACACTCAAACAAATGGTAGATGAGAACTTTCCAAACCTATGGAAAGATCCGGAACCCAAGTTCAAGAAGAAAAAAGGTCCCCTAGATACTTGGACCATAACAGATCTTCTCCAAGACACACTATACTAAACACGTCCAAAACTAAAGGCAAAGAAACAATTTTCAAGGCAGCCAGGGAAAAAAGAACTATAACTTTTAGAGGAAAACCCTTCAGGCTGGCATCAGATTTCTCAGCAGAAACTTTACAAGGCAGAAGGGGGTGGAATTCAATAGTCAAAATTTAAAAAAGAGAAACTTCCAGCCAAAAATAAATTATCCAGAAAAATTACCTTTCAGATATGAAATAGGAGTAAAGACCTTCTCAGACACATAGAAACTGAGGAAATTTGTCAGCACAAGGCCGGGACTTCAAGAAATACTGAAGGAGTCTCTTTGACCTGAAACAAAACATCAGAAAAAAATTAAATAAAATTGGGGCACCAAAAAAGACACAAAAATAAAACAAAAACCAACAGATAAGTAACGGCCACAGGAAATACTCACACATTGATCATCACTCTAAAAGTTAACGGACTGAATTCACCAATAAAAAGACACACAATAGCAGACTAGATGAAAAGACAAACCCATCTATATGCTGTATCCAAGAGACACACCCCACCCATAAGGACAAACACAGACTCAGAGTGAAAGGATGGGAAACAATACTCCAAGCAAATGGTAACCAGAGAAAAGCAGGAGTTGCCATACTGATATTTGATTAAATAAACTTCAGGTTAAAATAGATAGCAAGAAACAAAGATGAACATTACATAATGATAAAAGGCACAGTACAACAACAACAAGATTTGACACTAATATATATGCTCCCAACCAAGAACCACCAAAATATACAAAGCAACTACTAACAGATCTGAAAGGAAAAACTGACAAATGCACAATCATTGTGAGAGACTTAAACACCCCGCTAACAGCCATGGACAGATCATCCAAAAAGAAAATAAATAAGGAAATATCACCTCTAAATGACACATTACAGCAATTGGGCATAACTGACATTTACAAGACACTTCATCCAGCAAAAAGAGACCATACATTCTTTTCTAGTGCACATGGAACATTCTCAAGGATAGACCATATGCTGAGACATAAAAGTAACCTCAGCAAATTCAAGAAGATTGAAATCATACCAACTGTATTCTTAGATCACAAAGCTTTGAAATTGGAGATCAACTGGAATAGGAAAGCAAAAAAACACACATATACATGGAGATTAAACAACATTTTATTTAAAATTACTGGATAAAAGAAAAAATAAAAGAAGAGATTTAAAAATATATAGAAACTAATGAAAATGAAAATACAACATATCAGAAATATTGGGACACAGCAAAAGTGGTAATTAGAAGAAAATTTATATCATTACAGGCTTATCTTAATAAAAAAGAAAAATCACAAGTAAACACCTTAGCATCTCATCTTAAAGTAGAAAAAGAGGAGCAGACAAACCCCAAAGTCAGCAGAGGGAAAGAAATGTTAAAAATTAAAGCAGAGCTAAACCAATTAGAGGACATAAGGACAACAGAAAAAAATTAATATTACAGAGGAGGCCAAGATGGCGACTGGAGAGGAGGTCCATAAAGCGTCTCCCAGAAAACACACTTGAACAGCCACCCAGGAGCCAAGAAAGAGAACCCTGAGTGACAAAACGGCAGCTGAGAAATCCATGAATCACAAGTAAACACCTGAAGGCTGGAGAGAAGGGGGTGAGCAGGAGAGAGGGAAGGGAGCAGAGATGGACTGCAACAGAACATGATTCTGGCTGACTATCCAGGAGCAACAGTGCATGGGAGTGGGGAGGCCAAGAGGAAAAACCGTGAGGGAGCTGGGCTTTGGAGCGGTCTCTTGGGGACGGACTTTGGGAGCCAGCCTCTGGAACTTTTTGAGTGGTAGTAGGGCTGAAAGAAGACTCTGAACTGCAGAGACAACACCTCAGCTCCAGGCCCCCTGGAGACCCACAGTGCAGGCGCACTGCTCCTACACAGGGCTGCAGTTACTGTTCCCGGTCTGCACCAAAGGTGAGCCAGCTGAAATGCAGGTGTGCATGGCTTATACACAGAGCTGCAGTTCCTGTTCCTGGCCAACTGCAAAGGCGACCTGGCTGTCTCAGGTTGGGCCCACAGCTATGGACTTATGGTGCATGCACTTGTCCACGTACCCTGGGTTCTAAAAGCAGTGTCAGCCCACAGATGGCTAGATGCTAAAACAGGGCCAGGAAGAAATGCAGATTTGATAGCATTCACCTGAGCCAGCAAATACCACTTCAGCTTGCGCACCCAGCTTCCCTAGCATAGGGCAGAAGGCGGAGCTGCCTCCAAGCGACTTTTGTTGGCCTCTCCCATGGATAGATGTGCATAGCCTCCAAATGCAGCAGGAGATCAGAAATAAGATATAAACCCCTCTATCATAAAACTTGACCTCCAATGACACCTAGTGTCAGCCCTACAGCAAGACACCACAAAAGTAATAATCTGGGCACTGAACATAAAGCCCTTATGTCAAAGAGGAAGAACACAGCAGACAGGATGAATTCCTTAAAAACTAAAACTCCTCAAAAAGAACATGAAATTTATCCAGAAGACAGCTTCTTAGACCTAGAAATTTCTGAACTTAGTGACAGAGAATTTAAAGTAGCCACTCTAAAGGCTCTGAGAGAAATGCAATCAAACTGGCAGAGCACTATGACTGAGATGAACAACATAAAAAAGGAGATGAATGCCATAAAAAAGGAACTATGTGAACAAAAAGCACAACTTAAAAAAGAAACTCAAAACATAAGGAAGATCGAGATGGAAATGTGAGAAATAAATAATACAATGAAAGAAGTGAGAAATGAAATAACTGCCATAGGAAACAGGGTCAAAAATATGGAGGAAAGAATTAGTGATAGCGAAGATCAGAACATGGAAACAGCTCAGAAAGAGGAAGAAAGAAAATATGGAAAAAAAAGGATTGAAAGAACTCTGCAAGAACTATCCAACTATATCAGACAAAACAACATCAGGATAATAAGAATAGAAGAAGGGGCAGAGCAATCTACAGAGAGCATACTCAAACAAATAGTGGAGGAGAACTTTCCAACACTGTGAAAGATCTGAAACACCAAGTTCAAGAAGAAAACAGGACCCCTAGATACCTGGACCCTAACAGATCTTCTCCAAGACACATGGTACTAAAGATGTCCAAAACTAAAAACAAACAAACAATTCTCAAGGTAGTCAGGGAAAAAAGAACTATAACCTTTGGAGGAAAACCCATCAGACTGGCATCAGATTTCTCAGCAGAAACTCTGCAATCCAGGAAGGAGTGGAATTCAATATTTAGAAATTTGAAAGAGAGGAACTAACAGCCAAGAATAAATTATCCAGCAAAATTATCTTTCAGACATGAAGATGGAATAAAGACCTTCTCAAACACACAGAAACTGAGGGAATTTGCCAGCACAGGGCCAGCACTCCAAGAAATACTGAAGGAGGCTCTTCCACCTGAAAAAAAACAACAGGAAAGATGTAACAAAGTTGGGGCAACAAGAAAGAAACAAAAATAAAACAAAAACAAAGAAAGACATAAGTAATGGCCACAGGAAATCCTCACATATCAATCATCACTCTAAATGTTAATGGACTGAACTCACCAATAAAAAGACACACAGTAGCAAACTGGATTAAAAAACAAAACCCATCCGTATGGTTTCTCCAAGAAACACACCTCAGTCATAAGGACAAACACAGACTCAGAGTGAAAGGATGGGATACAACACTTAAAGCAAATGGTAACCAGAGAAAAGCAGGAGTGGCCATAGTAATATCTTATGAAATAAACTTCAAGTTAAAAAAGATAGTAAAAGACAAAGATGGACATTACATAATGATAAAAGACACAATGCAACAACAAGAAAAGTTGACACTAATCGACATACATGCTCCCAACCAGGATAGACCAAAATACACAAAGAAACTACTAACACACTTGAAAGGAGAAACTGATGAATACACAATCATAGTGGGAGAAAAACACCCCACTAACAGTCATGGACAGATCATCCAAACAGAAAATACATAAGGAAATAACAGCTCTAAATGACACATTACAGCAATTGGACATAATTGACATTCACAGGACACTTCATCCAGCAAAAAGAGACTATTCCTTCTTTTCTAGTGTGCATGGAACATTCTCAAGGATAGACCACATGCTGGGACACAAAAGTACCCTTAGCAAATTCAAGAAGATCAAAATCATACCAAGGATATTCTCGACAGACAACAGAGCTTTGAAAATGGAGATAAACTGTAAAAAGAAAGCAGGAAAAATCACATATACATGCAGATTAAACAACAGCTTATTTAAAAAGGACTGGATAAAATAACAAATAAAAGATGAGATTAAAAATATATAGAAATTAATGACAATGAAAATACAATGTGGAGAGAAGACAAGATGGTGACTGGAGAGGAGGTTCCTAAAGCCTCTCCCAGAAAACACAATTGAACGGCCGTCCAGGAGCCAAGAAAGCGGACCCTGAGTGACAAAACGGCTGCTGAAAAACCCACAAATCGCAAGTAAACCTGAAGGCTGGCGAGAAAGGGGCGAGTTGGGGAGAGGGAAGGGAGCAGAGACGGACCACGAGGGATGCGATCCCTGCTGACGATTCGGAGCTGCGCTGTTTGGGGGAGGGGAGAGAGACTGGGGACCTTGGGACAGAAGGAGTTTGGGAACCAGCCTCTGGAACTTTTGAGGGGTAGAAGGGCTGAGCGAGGACTCTGAACTGCAAAGATAACACCCCAGCTCTAAGCCCCCTGGAGACCTACACAGGGCTGCAGTTCCTGTTCCCAGCCTGCTGCAAAGGCGACCTTGCTGTCTCAGGCCAGGCCCACAGCTTTGGACTTATGGAGCGGGCACTTCCTCGTGCACCCCAGAGTTCCGAAAGCAGTGTG
>PVJL010017149.1:0-19010 GCA_004026885.1 Lyroderma lyra | reverse complement strand
GGGAGGGGGGAGGAGAGAGGGAGGAAGGGAGGGGAAGACGTTTGGAATAGATGATCCTGGCACAAATGATGAAGAATTTTATAACAACCATCTGACCCTGTTTGGGTTGCTTTATAAAGTAATTCCCTTTGCTGAACAGTCCAGTCGATTTGCTAAATGGTCACTTACGGAGATTTATAGGTAGGTGATCACTGATCGGGAACCTCCAAAGTTCTTCCCGACCCTGAGATATTATTCATGAGCAAGACCAGGACTGGGGAAAAGTAACAATGTGGACAGGAAGAGAGAGAGAGACAGAGAGACAGAGGCAGGGAGGAGGGAGGGGGTGGGAAGGGGATGGCTCTCTCGTGGAAACACTTTCTCTGGCAGAAAAAAGTGAACCAACAAGAAAACACCGAAGACACTCCGAGGAGACTGAGCCCCACGCAGGAGGGACAGCTTCTAAGGCAAGTTTTAATGTCCTGAACATCTCCCTACACCCAACAGGAACTTCACTGTGCTTTCATTTGTCCCTAAAGGACAGTCCAACGCTGATGGATACCTGGCATTCCGTCGTTACAAGGCGTCTACACCGAGCAATCATTCATTCGTCACCTCTCATTTCCTCTCTTATGCGACTTTTTAATGAAACCGATTTGGGGAGCCCTCAGGGTGCGATGGGAAGGCTTCTCTGGCATGACAAAACAGTAAGTGTACTTTGCTGGCCCCGCCTGCAGCGAGCTGCCCGTGCCCTCGGAAAACGAGCTGCCCGTGCCCTCGGAAAACGCTTGGCCCTCATGGCAGGAGTCTTCAGAACCGAGTAATTCGAGTAACATGCTCTGTACAGCAACCCTGTGCAAATTCCACTATTTCCAAATAAAGTAGCGTGCCCTGCTCAGGACCGCCGTGTTTCACTATCTAAGTTTATTTTCAGGGACTTGTTTATCCAAGAGCTCCCAGGGGCCACAACAGTTTTTAGAAAGGAGAAAAGCCACTTACTTGCCAGTCCAACGTGAACGCCTATGGACGGCGATAGGAAGTGACTAGCAGAGTCTCATGTTTGTTCACCGTGAAGAGGAGCACAGTCCCTGTCTGTTGGGTACATAACTGTCACTTCCCCAAGTGAGACGGTGCCGTAATTTACAGATGTTATAGGACACAGGGCACAGCTCAGTGAAGAGTTTGTTGTTTCTCTGGAGGCTAGCATGACGAGAATGTTCTGAATGCACCGAAGGATCTCTCTCTCTCTCTCTCTTTTTTTTTTTTTTAAGAAAACACAAGCCTCCACTAAAATTGCTTTTGCAATAACACACCGAGTGCTAATCGCGTAAGAGAAGAATTCAGTTATTAGACAAGCGTGCCACTGGGCATCGTGTACGTCGTAGAGTGACCTGTCCGTCTCTGCCTTGAGCCCCGACCCCCTCGCTGGTCTAAACAAGGAACCTGGAGTTCGCAGGCAGCTGGCAGAGCGCGAGGGTCCCCCCGGGCACAGGCACCTCGGCCGCCCGATGCCTTCTGTGCCCGTAGGTAGTGCCGAGCCCGGCCTCGCGGTGCCGTGGGGCCACAGACGGACACGGACAAACCTTCTTTCCGGAGACTCCCCGGAAACAACATGCTTCCCAGACAGTTACTGATCGGAAAATAGAATGTAAACACGCTCGCGCCCGGCCCTGGGGCGGCGTCCCAGCGTTCCATGTGCTCCCTGCAGTGGGAGCCCCTTTGGGCTTGACCCCAGGTTAGCGTCTCAGGCACGGAAGGTCGCCTCACGGACACCAAAGAGCCACTCACGAGGGCCCGGCGGGAAGGGTTCTGCATTTGTGTCCTCAGTCTTCTCTTCGAAAGATGCAATAAAACAAACATTTGTAAAGAAAAGAAAAATGTTAAAAATAGAACACAACACAATACTCCCCACCTTTCTCTCTCTCTTGACGAATGGAGATGAGCGGTGTTATTTTAAAAGCCGGCATCCGCTCTAAATGAAAGTAGGATAATATTTGGGAAAAGAAGAACAGCGAGAGCAAACCGGTCTTCACGTGGAGCTCTGCCTCCGTTGTTTCTGTCTGAAATAAAACCCTGCGTCCAGGAAACAGCCCGCAGATGTGTTGTTTGAGTAAGGAGGACTCGTTGTGAACATTTCGGTGGGTTTTCGGAAAACTTGCAGTGAGGCAGGTGGCAGAAACACGTCCCCACTTGAATACCGAGGCAGCTGGGAGAGTGGGACTGGGGCTCTCCGGCAGCCCTGGGCGCCTCCTTCGTGTTCTGGAAGGCGCATTCCGACGTGCTATGAAGATGCTTTATTTCTACCCACAGTATTCCAGAAAGCAAGAGCGTACTCGAAAGATGAAACAAGACCACCCTTTACTTATGGAAAAGAGGATAAAATAAGCCTGAAGTTCATTGCTGTGAATGTCCGTGGAATGGCCTGGCCTATCCGCCTCCATCACGAAAAGGCACGTTGTCAGAGTGCCCCTGCCTCCGCACCGACGTCTGAGCGCCACGCACCCCCAGCGCCGGTTACCTCTGAAAACCCTGGTGTGTGGGAGGGGGGTTGGCCGGAGGAGGTGCTATTTGAAACAGCCAGCAGACCAAGCTGGCACCAATTACAAAAAAGCTACTGTGCCTTAATATTCAACTAAAAATTCCCTGCTTCCCTGGTACAAGACTAATTTTCCCCAGAACGGGGACAAAAAGACGAATGATAGCTAAGGAAAAAAAATGGGCACACTTCCATGAAACGCCTCGGAGCTGTCTGGCACAATTGCACCAAGTTATTATTGAATAACTTCAGCAACAGACTCCTTGTTACCTGTTCCTTGGGGCACTTTTGTGGGAGGCAGCCCTGGGCGCTGGGCAGAGGGGGCAAGTGCTGGGTGAGGGTAGAAGGAGGAGAGACCCTGAGGGACGCAGAGGTGCAAGGAAGACTTCACACCAAGTCCACTGTCCAGAGAGAACGGTCCCGACAGGACCCTGCAGGCCCTGCCCAGTGGCCCAGGCTCTGTCCTTGCCGACAGCAAGCAAGTCTGGGAAGGGATGCTCACAGGACGTGGCAAGGAACCACCTGGCCATTCCACTAACAAGCCCGTGGACCACCCAGCTGAGGTCACCTAAAACTTGCAAAAGCTATTCAATGGCTGAAGAGCGTCACAAAGTACTACATTTTACAGTCCTGAGATGGAATCAAGGAGTTCCAAATCTCAGTCTTTCCAGCTGTAATTACTCCAACAGCCCTGGCCTTCGTGGGGGAAGTGTGGGAGGGACGAGGTGGCCAGGGCCCCGTGGCTTCTAGATGGTCCCTTTAAGAGGCATGCGTATCCTCCGAACAATACCAAGCCTGTATTGAAGACTAGCAATCCGTCGGCAGTAACTGGTTCTTCTGAAAATATTACATGGCAAACAAACACCCTTCAATGTAATTTCAAAATTCCCTGGAGTTTCTGACAGATGGGTGTTACAGTTCTAAGATTTTCAGTGGGGGTTCGTAAATGGACAACTGGGGCTTATTTTTTTTCATTTGCACGAAGAACTGTTTCAACAGTGTCTTACACAACGGTTCTGAGCCCAGGAAAGGAGGAGAAAGGCAATTCTGACCCCCGGGGAACATGTGGCAACATCTAGAAACATTCTTGGGAGACACGATTGGAGAGCGCCATTGGCATCTGGTGGGTGAGAAGCCAGGAACGCTGCTATATGTCCTGCAAAGCACAGGACGGCCCCCCACCATGGAGAAGGAACCGTCCAAAATAGCAGCCGTGCCAAGGCTGAGGAACCCTGGTCTAATCCCAATGCTTTAAATATTATGAAACCATGATGGTGACCTCGAGAGTCATGATTATTTTCACTAATAACCAATTTGCACAAAGGCGGTTTGAAAAACAGACCGTGCCTAAAATTGAGTGTAAACTATTCAGGGAAAAGAAATGACACATTTGTGATTCAGGGGGAAGACAGTGTGTATGTTTGTGGGGGCGGGGGGGTGGGAGGATTAGATACTTTTGTCATAAAAGCTCTCACATACAATTTTCAATGAACCAGAAACCTGACCCTCTTTCTTAGACACTATGCTGAGAATAGTTAGAAACTCTCCTACCCAGAAGAGCTGATCTGCTCCCACGTTGGTGTTCTCCTAACACATTAATGCACCACCCGGACAGCAGGCCTTGTGTCAGAAGCTATTACAGCCAGAAGGTGAATGCATGGGTATGGCGCTGTCGTGAAGCATTTCTAGTCCCCCCGTCATAAAGCAGTTTTTTGAAGGCATCCCAGAGAGTAACCCTGTGGTCTGGGAAATGCAGAGTGTGCCCTGCCACTTACCTCAGCCCAACTCCTGTCTTCTTCCCCCTTTGGGGTACATCTCCCCTCGTGTTTCTGCTAATGAGAACCTCACCCCGATAAGACCCAAACCCACCTCAGCAGCGGGGCGGGGGGAGGGGGGAGACGGGGGGGGAGGGACGGAGGTGGGGGGAGGGTGCTCAATAAAAAGAATCTGTAAATGAATGAAGCCATGTATGCATCCCACTCTCTTAAGTAAGTTCTATGCTACGCACAAGGGCTGTCGCGAAAACAAATGCAGCCACCAGTGCCTCCATGTTTCACAGGACGTGGCTGGAGGCTTTCACGACAGCCCTCGTCCAGCAAAACCAGATGGGTCTCTTTTAACTTCGTTTTTAGAAACGTGTTTTCACAGACTGGTATCATGTTACAGATAAATCTATAATCTAAGCTGTCCCATTAAGACCAGGTTAATTTCACCTTCTTTTTCGGCCTCCTGGCCTGCTGCCTTAAGAAAACACTAAAAATAGGGAGTTCCCTGATGGTGTAGTGGCTTAAGGCTTCAGCACTGGCGCTGTCAGCGCTGCGGCCAGGGTTCGATTCCCAGCCAGGGAGCTACCCACATACCAAAAAGCAAAAAAAAAAAAAAAAAAAAGAAAACACTAAAAATAACATGAGTCCATTAGTTGCAAAAACTACTGCAAATGTCTCCTGATCCCATGAGGACAAAAAGCAATAAGGAAAAGTTGTCCTGATGCCATATTTCCAGCCACTGGGAAGGCCACTCCAGCATGACAGGACAACGTCGTAAAATCCGGGGTTATCGTTTTAAGGCAAATTTTTACACAATGTTAGTTAGCTATGAACTGACTTCTTTGCCAGGTCCTGGTAGAGACCTCCTTAAGGACTGAGGTCTCCTGTGCACTCTGATAAGCAGTTGTTGGGCAAAACCTCTACGAGAGTCCCAGCTCAGGGCAAAGGACAGAAAAAGCAGCAGGGAGAAGGTCTAAGGCGATGGCAGCCAGCCTTGTGGAGTCCCTGGGCCACATTGGAAGAAAATGAATTGTCTTGGGTCACACATAAAACACACTAACGATAGCCGATGAGCTAAAAAATAAAAAAAAAATAGAAAAGTCACAAGAACGTCTCATCCTGTTCTAAGAATGTGCTGGGCCATGTTCAAAGCTGTCCTGGGCTGCAGGCTGGATGTGCCTGGTCTACACTGCTCCAGTTCTGCCCTGCATATGCAGCAGTAGGTAAACGTTTTACTTAATTACTACACGTACAGAGTTTGGGCTCCAAAATATGTTCCCAATTCAGATCCTGCTCTTATTTACTTATTTTTGTAATTGTTACTGTTTCAGAACCAGTCTTTCTCTCTCAGAAGAGGTAATCCTTCACATCCAGTTCACAGGGAGGCCTGCGTACGTGCAGCTGGTTCCAAAGGTGCTGTGCTCAGAACACTTCCTGCATTCCTACTACGCCAGGGCTATGAGCATGCTGCAGCTGACCCCTCAAGTCTAGGACCCATTATTTAGCTTTTGGCAAGATTTCACTAAGTGCTTTTCCTCCAATAATACACATCCAAGTCCGCCGGACCTTAAACATGTGTAAGTATGCAAATCTCTCCTGTCTAAACGCATTTGAGGGAGTAGTCAGGCTGCTTCATCTATCACAGCATGGCTTGGCCAGGTCTGACAATTAAATTCATGAACTTGCCGCCGCGCACTTACGTACGCAGCGCTGTACAAACAACTCGGTGAGGGCAGAACCTTGGTCTATCTGTGTCTCACAGCTGTGCTTGTGTCGATGTGTGGAGGTGTCTTGCTGAGGGGCATTCATGATTGATGTTGCGTGTTTTTATGTGACGTCGCAAGAATGTCAGAACTTGAATTAGAGCAGTGAGTGAACATTAAATTCCTTCTTAAACTTGGTAAGTGTGGAAGTGAAATCAGGAACATGTTAGTCCAAGTTTATGGGAATAATGCCATGAAGAAAATGGCAGTGTGCAAATGGAGAGAATGTGTCACTGATGAAGAGAGATCAGGACGGTCAGCAATGAGCAGAACTGATGAAAACATTGCAAAAATTCATCAAATTGTGCATGAAAATCATCAGCTGCCTGTGAGAAGCATAGCAGACTGAGTCAACATTGACAGAGAAACAGTTAGGAAAATCCTAACTGAACATCTTGGCGTGAGACAGGTGTGTGCAAAAATGGTCCTGAAGGAGCTCATCGATGAACAAAAGCAAAGGAGAGTTGAAGTTTGCCAAGACCTTTTGGAGAGACAAGACGATTTCTGGGCCGTGTTACCACTGGTGATGACACATGGGTGTACCAATACGACCTGAAACAAAGTGACAAAGTGCACAGTGGAAGTCAGCCAATTCTCCACGACGAAAAAAGTTCCATCAGTCCAAATCAAGAGTCAAAATGATGTTGCTAAGCTTTTTTGATATCAGAAGGATTGTTCATTATGAATCTGTCCCAACTGGACAGTCAACCATGTTTACTCTTTGGAAATGCTGAAAAGGCTGCGTGAAAAAGACGAAAACGACCTGAACTTTTCACCAGCAACTCATGGCTTTTGCATCACAGCAATGCACCAGCTCACAGGGTACTGTCTGTGAGGGAGTTTTTAGCCAGCACACAAATAACTGTATAGGAACACCCTCCCTACTCGCCTGATCTGGCCCCCAATGACTTTTTTCTTTACCTGAAGACAAAGGAAATACTGAAAGGAAGACATATTGATGACATTCAGGACATCAGGGTTCATACAATGACAGCTCTGATGTCTGTTCCAGAAAAAGTTCCAGAACTGCTCTGAAGGATGGACTAGGCGCTGGGGTCAGTGTGTAGCTTCCCAAGGGGAGTCTTTCAAAGGTGACCATGGTGATACTCAGCAGTGAGGTATGGAGCACTTTTTCTAGGATGAGTTCGTGAAATTAATTGTCAGACCTTTTATGATCGGGGTTTGTTGACATGCTTCCTACAAGGCAGTTGCAGATGTGACTGCATCTTACAGAAACCTTTGAACAGAGTCTGAGTGAGAAGAAAATTGAGGAATAATTTAGGGGAAAAAAATCAGAGCTCCCCTTCTGGTCTAAAGGTTCAAACTCCGCGCTTGCAGCAGGCGCCCACGCTGAGCACTGAGACTGCGGAGTTGCTAATGGCTTGCTGAGTCCCCACCCCCAGTTGCGGAGTCACCTGCGGGTGTGTTACAGCCCCTTGCCGCGGCAGCAGCAATGCGGGTCGTGAGCACACTGTGTGCTAGGGCCCAGGTGAGAGTTTTACATGAATTCACTCACTTCCTTCTCATGGGACAGCTCTGTGCAGCCGGCACCCATGCTCCCGTTTTACAAGGTGGCAGCTGGGGTTCCGAGATGGCCCGAAGCCCACACCGTGAACGGCAGAGCCAGAGGTGAAGACAGACCCCCTGGTTCCTGACTTCACCCAGCTGCCTCCCTCCAGCAAGTTCCTTATCCCTGGACAACCCGCCAGCTCTCAGGCACCACGGTTCTGGGTGTCCCGGACTGTGACCCAGGCCTTCCTGGCCCTCGCGGGGAGAGTGCGCATCCTGGTCCCCGGGGCACGCTGCGCCGGGCTGGGCAGGTCCGGGCTGGGCTCGCTGGGACAACGCCCTGCGCTCCAGGCCAGGGGGCAGGGGCAGGGCGGGGCGGTGGGACGCACGGGGGAGCGAGCCACTCCGCAGGCTGCTGCGTCAGTCCGGTCCCCCGCCTCCAGGCCGGGCTGCGGGGCGGGCGGGGAGCCACTCTGCAGGTTGTTGAGTCCGGCGCCCCACTTCCAGAGCCGGACGGCGGGGCGGGGCTCCGGGTCGGAGGGGCGGGGCTGCGGGTCGGAGGGGCGGGCCGGCGGGGCGGGGCTGCGGGGCTCCGGGTCGGAGGGGCGGGGCTGCGGGGCTCCGGGTCGGAGGGGCGGGGCTCCGGGGCCTAGGGGCGGGGCCGGCCAGCAGGAACCGGGAGCTGGAAGCGGCCGCCGCCCGGGCGGCTCGGGGCGAGGCGGGGCGGGGCGGCGTGGGGCGCGGCGGCAAAGGCGGGCCGAGCGCCCCGGAGCCGGAGCCGCGCAGCGCCAGCCGGGCCGCAGCCGCCGCGCCCCGTGCACCGAGCGCTGCGATGGGGCTGGAGACCGAGAAGGCGGACGTCCAGCTCTTCATGGACGACGACTCCTACCGCCGCCACAGCGGCGTCGACTACGCCGACCCCGAGAAGTTCGCAGACTCGGGCGGGGATCGGGACCCCAACGGGCTCAACTCCAGCCTCACGGTGAAGCCCGGGCGGGGTGGGGAGCTGGGGGCGGGCTGTCACCGGGCCGAGCCCACGCCCCGGCTTGGGGGGTGCGGGGGCCCCTATACCCCATGCCGCACCCTCGTCCCTGGGTCCGGGCCCCGGAATGCACCGGCCGCGGGGCCGCCTGCGCAGCCGGGAGCTCTTAGGCAGGTTCCCCAGCGCCCCAGGCGGGAGGGGCATCCAGCCAAGTCCTCCCTCCCGCGTCTCCCTCAGGTGGGCTTCGAGGACGTGATCGCAGAGCCAGTGTCCACGCACTCCTTCGACAAAGTCTGGATCTGCAGCCATGCCCTCTTTGAGATCAGCAAGTACGTGATTTACAAGCTCCTGACCCTGTTCCTGGCGATCCCGCTGGCCTTCGCGGCGGGGATCCTCTTCGCCACGCTCAGCTGCCTGCACATCTGGTGAGGAGGGGCGCCCGGGGTGGGCCGGCTTTCCCAAACAGGAAGGAGTGCCCGCTGCCCCCTGCCCTCCCCGTGCCCCGGCGCTGGCAGGGGAAGAACTCACATCCGCCCCTGGTAACGGGAGCAACAGCAGGCAGGGGACCCTGAAAGGCCGCGTGCCCACCGCAGGGCCACGGGCTGGGGCAGTTGGACCAGGAGAGGCCCTCTGCCCGCCGACGCGGCACTGCTCTGAATGCGGGGGCGCCCCTGACCCTGGGGCAGAGACCTGGGAGCCACAGGCTGCTCTCTGTGGGGCTCTGCTAGGGCCTGTGTTTGCCGCAGGGTGCGGGGCCCTTTTTTGTTGTTTTTTAAATCACCTTTCAGTCAGTCACCACCTGTGCTCAGGGTAAAAGCAAAAGGGACCTCTGAGCAGGATGCCGGTGACAGCATCACCCGACAGGGATGGCACACCGGGTTAAGCGGGGCTGTGCCAATGGGGCCACCAGTCAGGTGACAAGGAGGAGACCAGAGGAGGTTTGAGGTGTGTGCAGCAAAGGCACAGCGAGTGCACCCTCCCAGCGCGGGGGAGCGAAATGAGAGCGGTACTTTGTCACCTGGAAGGAACAGTGTGAGGGACAGCTGGGCAAAGGGAAGCTAAATAGAGAAACCTGCGGGGCGTCCCTAAGGCGTTGTGAAGAACTGTATTCCCACAAAACGCATCATAAACCTTCCGGGAACCATTTTCAGCATTAAAAAAAAACTTTTCAAAGAAAATGTCATATTTCACCTCTTAAGCAGTGGTGCTGTTGCCCTTTTGGAGGGGCCTGCTTTGTTCTGAGAGGAAGAACTTTCAGATGAGCCCGGGCCGTCCTGCTGCAGTGTGTGACCCCAGAGGCCTTACGTCTTTCCCAGGCACAGACTGTGGGTAGGAGGTACAGTTATTCTCCGTCCCCTTTAGCTAGCTGTGTAGTTCCACCAGGACGGTTTACTGAGCACTTGGTGTGTGCGGGGCACTGGGTCGGGGACGACGAGGAGGCTCTCGGCCTTCATGGCCCCAGCGCACCGGTGCGGCCCCGGCTGGGCACCCGGGTGGGCGCTGGGAAACGCGGCGAAAACGTCCAGGCGGGGCCTTTGGAGAGAGCAGAGTCGCGAACGGGCACTTAAAGAATAAATAAAAGTCCACCAGGTAAGTACGGGGTAAGCGATGAGCAGCAGTTCCGTCCGATCACTGAAGATTCGGAGCAACTCACTAGGATAAAAGTGCCGACCCACGGCCCGCACGGCCCCGCACGGACACCCCGGCTCTGCCGCACGTGCCCGCCCAGCCCCGGTCCTGACGGAGCGCGCCGGCCCGCCCGCCTGTCAGCTACCGCCGGGCCTAACCCGTGTCAGCGTTCTCGCTTTCAGAACCGTGGGAAAGCGGGTGGCCGCCCAGCACGGGGGAAACGCTGGCCGTGAGGCTCTTTGGAAACACAGTGCCATGCTGATAGTCCACAAAGCCAGGTTGTCCCAAAGCCCTTACGGAAAGCAAAAAGTGTTCATTTCCTAAACGGTGGAAAGATCTAAGTACAACTGCAATTAACCAAACGATGCTTCTCCCCACCCGGCCCTCCTGAGAACCATGCTTCCAGGGGTGAATCATCCAACCACTTCTTTTTTCAGTCGCATAAAATGTATTCTTTAACCTCAGCTTGTTTTTCAAATTGCATTCACGCAGGGCATTAATATTTAACCACCACGCATGTGTCATCAGGTAGCTGGGATGACGAGTAGAGGAGTGACTTCAAACGAAAAGGCTGACAAGTTAGCAGTTTATCTTCTACGTAACAGAATATAAATATAATGTGCTGTGTGTATGTTACCTCTGTTGGTACACTAGATTTATCATGAATGGGCTACACTCCATGACGTGGTGAGAGTGGACAGACAGCAAACCGACTTGAGTAACCTTTTGTCTCTCTCCCTGTTTTTCTCTTTTCTCTTTCTGATACTCTTTTTCTTTCTTTTTCTTGTTCTTTCTGGCAAGGTGTGGGTTTACTGTTCAAAAAGTTGGTGACCAAAACTATGAAAACAGAAAGTAGTAGGTCTTGGCACCACACCACATGGTCACACGGATCTGATTTTAGATTACTGAAACAAACGAATAGCAACGATCGAAAAATAATAAATAAGCCCCCCGACACGGTGCCTGGTGGTGGTGTGTCCTAGGTCATTAGCACGCAGGGCATCAGTTCAAGTCCGTGCCACCTTCAGACTGAGGTGGCCGACATCTGGTCATTGATGGGTCGCAAGTAAGTCACACCGAGGACACATGGCCGGTGCTCCCTGACCCCTTATTTTGGTTGGGATGCCATTCAGGTGCATGGTCCCACCGCTGGGAATGCAGAGGTCTCGTTTCCCACAAGACTTTCTAACACAACAGGTTGCTATGGCAATGCCATCGGCAGACACCGCAGGTAATACAAAGCTAAAGGAAAGTCTCTGTGTTAAGGGCTTTATTATCCAATAGAGGAATCTGCAGTCTCCTGAGTTATAAGATGGGGTCACCCAGATTGCCCGCGGCTTCGGAAGGGGAAGCGTTTGGGAGGTTGAGGACACAATTTGATATCAGAGGATCACCGGGTCCCCTGATCCAGAGTAAGAGAACAGCCACTTAAAGAAAATAAAATTAGAATGGATTCCCCACATGCAACGCACTAAAGTCCTCAAATACGGACTTGTATTTATTAGTATAAGTTTTGGTAAATTTGAGCATTAAAACGTTTGTTTCAGTTCTTTAGAAGCACAAAAACAAAAGGAGAAAAGAAAAAAGAAGGGGTCTCCAACCCAGCGCGCCCTGAGGAGCAGGGAGGTGGGATGGGGCCACAGGGAACCTACCAGGAAGCAGAGCGCCCGGGAGGCGGGAAGCATCGGGCAGGGGCACGTTTCGGGGCAGCGGTCGGGGACATAAGCTTCCTGCTTACTTTTTGTTTACTGATTCAGATGGCATGCCACCATAGAAAGGCCAGTGCCCGTCATCGGCAGGCCTGTTCATTTTTCCCAGCAGCGTCTCTTCTGCGCATCTTCTCACCACGTGAGCCACGTTCACGTCCTCGTTTCAAGGGTCCAGCCGCATCTCGAGGGGTTGGGCCACGACGATGCCTGTCCACACCACGTCAAGGGCCGGGGGCCTGATGCGCTCTCAACCCCGTAATGTTTGCCTGTCTCTCTTCCTCCTCTCCAGGATCATCATGCCCTTCGTGAAGACCTGCCTCATGGTCCTGCCTTCCGTGCAGACAACATGGAAGACCGTGACAGATGTTGTGGTCGCCCCGCTGTGCACAAGCGTGGGGCGCACCTTCTCCTCCGTAAGTTTGCAGCTGAGCCGCGACTGAACACGCGGCCCCCAGGCCTGGAGATGTGGGCGCTGTCGGCCTCTTCTGGTGCCGCTGCTTCCGCAGCCGTTCTAACCCAGAAAACGACCAGGAGGGGCCACCGCTCACTGGCAGGTCTTCTGGAACATGCTTCTCTAACGAATCACCAACGACTCAGATATAACCCCATCACCACCACGACACAGTAGCTTGGCAACACGTCATTTTCAAGGCACACAGTTTTTTGACTTTAGAACAAAAACTAATACATTTTTATCATGGTGAATGTATAATGATGGAGGGACATTTCAAACACTACAATTTTGTGTATAAGTGCTCATAAAAAAGGCGATTTTTTTTTTTTTTTTTTTACTCTGGAAGTAATACTTTTTAAATTGCCTTTGCAGATAAAGTCATGGGGATGCTTAGAGAAAAAATATACAAAGATCCTAGAAATTGCAATAAGAAAAGCATACAGTGGTGATAGGGGCTCGAACTATAATAAAACAAATGTGAAAATTGATTCATGCAAATGGGTTCCTTTAAATAAGGTATTGTTAACCTACAGGCCTATTTAACAAGATGTTTCATTTTACTGTATATTTTGCACTTAATATTAAATGTTGCTCTAATCAGATGGCTTTAAAGCACTTTTATTATATTTGTGATCTTGAGCTAATATATAGATTGAGTAAATGTACCTCCCACAAGGAACTTCATTGGTGAGACTGCACTGTCTCGATTATGTAAGCGTATGTATCTACTTTGGGAATAGAATGTAACGGCGATATACTGGCTTTTCTAACTCTTCCAAGAAAAGCCCTGAAATGTTTCATAATTAATGTTTATCTGGCTGTGACCGTAAAATAGTCTGTATCTCATTTTTATTCTGTCCAGGACATGCTTTCTCTCTTATACTTAGACATTAAACCTGTATGCGGCGTTCCCCTTAATGTTTCTTAAGTAATATTGGTGCTATTTAATAACATTTTCTGATTAAGGCTATGTCTGACACTTAAGTATGATTTTTAACTACAGTGATTCATGTAGAGAGACTTACAAGATAATTGCCAATTTGTTGGGTCTATGCTACTGAAATATATGAACACTAACAGCTACAAACTTACAATATGTTGTCTAATAGGGGTTTTGTTACACAGTATAAAATTACCCTTAACCATTTTTGAACTGTAGGATCCTATTTCAATGTTATGCATCTCTTGTTTTAAAAATAACATTATTCCAAAATGACAGGCATATACATAAGTTGGCTATGATGGGAGTGGTTACTGTAATTTTCACATCTTAAAAGTATATATGTGTGCTCAGATTTCAGAATTACTATCAGAACCTGAATTAACATTCCTCTGACTATCTTCCTAGATGACAAAACTTCATTCAGTGAAGATGAGTTTTATTTTTTCAAGTTGCCAGGACTAGTGAATATCAAGGATTATTAAACTGAAATTATATGGGGGACCAAAGCAAATAAATGATTAAATTATGTGAGTCATATTTCATTGAAGGTAGCCTCAAAACACACTTTTCAAAACTGTCTTAGGCCTTTATAGCATCCTTAGAAAAGACCTTCACAATCATTACCTTAAAGCATTACCACTCATTTAACTGTAGAGAGTTTATTTTGTTAGTTCCAAAGGTCAGTCAGTCTCATGACTTTATAATTATACCTTGTATTTAAAGTGTTCTTTAAAAATATTTGCATATGTTGATTGGCCCGAGTATTTGGTTAATAAAATCTATTTAAATAAATCATGAGCTTCCATCTTTTCAAAGTTATTGGCAAGTCTGAGGGCTACAGTGTATGCACATGATCATATCGCAAAGCCTATTAACTTTTACCAAGAGATACGGACACGCTCCTTATCTCTGAATAGCAGCGATGGCTTCCAAAACGAATTTTGGAGATTTGCCATTAACCATTTCAGAGACTGCAAGTTTGCAGCCGTCGATCCCGGTGTTTGTTGTCTTAGCCGGGGGTGGGGGAGAGGTCGGCGGTCAGACGCCTTGGCCAATGCCCTAATAAACTTTCCGAAAACCCACAGAATCTGTTCGTTGCTCTTATTGCTTTAAATATAGAACTGATCAATAAAGAACCTTGTCAAACTAATTTTACCTTATTAACAACTCCTAATAGAGAAAAATACATGAAACGAAACAGGATGAGATCGGTAGTTCCATTCTCTGTCTTCCTGGCACTTGAAGAGGCCCCGGTACGTTTTCCTGTCGTTGGGCGAATGGTACGGAATGAGTTGTCCACGAGCCCACCGAATTTCATCTTACTCACGGAATAAAATCTCTTGCTAATCCTAAGTAATCTGATATTTCTGTTGTCAATTTGTTAAGTAAGAACAGTAAAACAATATAAATCGCAGGTCACTTGGATAACAGTACCATGACGCCAGCTGGAGTCCAGAATTGCTCTCGGCGGTGGGTGTGGGAAGGGTAGGTGCTGCGTTGACTTCGTCTTTTTGCAGTCACCGGAAAGCTGGCCAACTCCTAATCGCAAGGCCAGTGTCCGGCTGTTCATAACGTTCCCTACCATTTGAAGAAGTCCTCTTTTCAGCTTATATCCACGCCCAGGAGTTTATCTGGAGGCCTTGCTGGGGACACTGCTGGCCGGACTGGGAAATGTCCAAAGCCCCAGGCCACGGGCCGGACTGCACGCCCCGCGCGGCCTTGCCTTTGGCTCGGAGCTCTCAGACGGCCTTCCCGTGGACAACGAAAGGACTGGACCAAAACCTCTTGCAGGAGCTTTCCAGCCCGTTGTGTCTCTGTGTGACTTCCACAGGATGACGACTTGGCTGTGACGTGGAAACCCACGCAGCTGTCCAGTCTGAGGGTTTTTCAAAATCCTGAATTCCCTGTCCGCCGGGGGCTGGTGGGCTACAAACACACGAGTCGAGGCATTTGCGTTGCCTCTTCCGTTGATGACGAGGCTGTGACGTGGCTTCGATCCTTCATGACACATGCCTAGATGTATGACAGCTATAAGTATTACTGTTACATCCTCCCCCACAAAAAATAATATGTAACTCGGTGTTTTAAATTCATTAACATTTATTTTGTTTGAAATGTTTCTACTCAAACTGCCGCCGTAATCCCTGCCACCCTCATCTGCTGCCTGGCAGACTGCCACTGCATCCCAGCTGACCTGACCCCCAGCCCCTTCACGACGATCTCCAAGCATCCTCCCCATCATTAAAAAAAGGGGGGTCACACCAAGAGCCCCATGTCATTGCCATCAGCCCCACGTGATTGCCCTTCGGGTAAAAGCCAAGCTCTTGAACAGTGTAGACAAGGGCTTCACTGTCAACACGTTGTCACCTCCAGCAACGTCCTCCACGGCCCTCCATGCCCCACCTGTGTGCCCGCCTCCCTCCTGTCCACGGGCCCACGGCCCTCGGCTCGTCACCTGTCCAGCCTCTCCTGTCCTAAAGCTGCTCCGCGTGAAATGCCTCTTCCGTGTCTACCTATGCATCTCGTACAGACCCATTGTCACCGCACGGCAGAGCTCACCCCGGTGACACACCCCGCCAGACCGCTACTCAGGTCTCAACACGTGGCTCCGCCGCCGTTGGCTTCCGCGGATTCTGGAACGGTGCCCCCAGTGCCTAGCGGGCGCCATCGGGATCTTCCGAATGAGACGACGATGGGGCTAATGGAAGAAAACGTGGGAAGGCTTCAGAGCTGGGGTGGGAAGCACCGTTTGCTTCATAATTTTCTTCATTTGCAGGAGGGTTCGAAAGGCACAGATTGGTGTAAGAGGGTCTGTCTCGCCCCTCGCTCACTCATGAACCGCGGAGTTGGGAAAATGTGAACGGTGGGAGCCCGCCGTGTGGGTCACCCTTTGGGGTAACGCCTGTCCCCACTCTCAGTGATCGTCATGTTGATTCACAGCTTCGAGGGAGAAACATGACACTTAGAAGCTGGTTTGGAAACCTACGTTCTGCCAGTTTAGAATGTTGCGGTTTCTAGTTCCCATTTTGAACTTCATAATATTCAAACACTGTTTTGATAGAGTTTCGCAGTTCAGAAAAAGCAGTCCCATGTATCGTCTCATTTCAACCCAGGACGCATTAAGTAGCGTCCTGAAGGAAGCATGTAAATAATAGCTCAGTTTCTTGAGCTTGCAACTTTGTCATTTTAGAATGTCTATGTAAGATAACAATGGCCTAAAGAATTTTTACAAGGTTACACTTTAAGAAACTTAAAAAAAAAAAGTAGGTAGGACTGCAATGAAACATTAGCACCGCTACTGCAATTTATCATAAAGTGGGATTTGGTATGTTTTCTTCCTTCACGGTGGGCGAGGGCTGTCCGGAAAGTAGCCAGCCGTGTAATAAGACAAAGAGAGGCGTTTGTGGCTGGGTTGTTTCTGGAAAGCCCTCATCTGTGTGTAGGGAGGACAAGGGAAGGCGGAGGAGCCCAGGATCAGGACATGCTACATCGTCAGGTGATCGTTTTCTAGGAATAAAAGTAATTTGGGCTTCCCTAATTCAGCCAGCCCAATTTCCCTTCCCCTGTTCACCCCCCGATCAGCCAAAGAAGGCGTCTGCTGTGTCTACACCACGTCATCTCCATTCCTCAGCTTCTCTCTTCGGGCTGTATCAGAAATGACACCACATGAACCCTGTGCCTGCTGCTTGTTTGAGTGACAGGCACCCTTCGGGTGGAGTAGCATTTCTGCCAGCAGTTATCAGAAAAGGGGGTGCGGAAATGCACGTGAGAGACCCCCAAGTACAAGGGCCTTGAGCCGGGCGCCACATGAGTGCACCATCACTGACAAAAGGCACTCGCACACGCTCAGGACAGGACAGGGACACGGGCGGCTCCAACGACACCCTCTCCCCGCTCCGCGGACACCGGGCCTCCCGCTCTTGGCGGAGGCGGCGATGCGAATTGGACAGCGGAGGAGGGAGTTGAAGTCAACCAAGGACCTTTCCAGAAAGGAAGGCGGCCTGTGGCTTCCAGAATGGGAAGGGCCCCGGGAAGGGCCCCGAGCGCCCTGCTAGAACCACGCACCCTGAAGGGAGCGGCAGAAGGGCGAAGGCTGACACGGGAGCGGAACCGCCCGTCACCCGCCCGCCCGCCTGCCCCTCTGCGCTGCTGGCTGTGACAGCGTGTCTGGGGCAAAGACAGAAGACCACACCGCAGTCACAGTGAGAAATCGGAGGGCGCCACTTCAACAATTGTCCAAAAATAGGACAGAGACACCTATCTGCCTGCACCGGGGACGTGCGAGGTCACGCGGCTGGGACAAAGTGGGGGTGCAGAGTGGGGAGATGAGGAGGGGGTGTGCGTCAGAGTGGGGAACGGCACGGCACGTGGCCAAGGGCAGGTGGCTGTCCCAGGCAGGACCGGAGCCGGGAGAGGTGCGAGCACCTGCTCATCCCCACAGCAAGCTGTCCCTTCTCTGCCTCTGAGTGGCCTGTCATCCAGCACCTGCTGCCACCACGGAGTGGGGGGAGGGGGGGGAGGGCCGACGGCAGGAGCAGGGCCGGCCCCTGTCGCTAAATGGCACAGCTGTCCCTCCAGCCGCGGCTCAGCTAACTGGGACAGCAGAACAAGGGCTCGTTGGCGAGGACAAACACACCGTTTCCCTGGCAGCCAAGTGGCAAGGCAAACCACACTCCCGTTACCGAGGACAATGGCTTGGCATCCTCATCTCGGGTGTCATCGATGACACGGACACTCGGGGAGCTTTCATTCCCGGCTGGGTGTTTATTTAATCTGCACGGGTCCCCTACTGAGGTGCTTGCTGTTGTCACCCCGTTTTGGTGTCTGTGTTGTGCTGTGTTGTGTGTGTTTTCAGGTGAGGAGGCAGACGCCCTGCAGAATTTTCCCAAGGCCACACTGGGAGGCAGGATGCCGAGCCCAGAGAACCCGACTTCAGAGGTCAGTAGAGATTGTTCGCTGTTTCTAGAACGTGTGCGTGGCTGCGCCCATGACTTGCTCTCCCTCCTGCGTCGTTCATCCATCACGTCCCAGTTCGTGCCAGAGAAGTACCTGCTTTTCCCTCTCTCCCGTCAGTGGAGTCAGCTCTACACCCCAGCGGTGAGCCCTCCCCTGAGGCTGGTATCGGGGCTCCCTGCTCCCCTCACTCTGTCCCCTCCTTGTCCCTGAGCCCTCCTCCCCCAGCCCTGCAGCCTGCTTTCCTGGGTGCCCGGTTCCCTTCCCTGTGTCACCTGTGCTCTAGGCCCTGCACTCTCCGAACGTCAAAAAAAGCTTTTGTGTTTTTTGTGAAATGCCACTACTCCCATGGTTTGTAAATTTCAGAAAATGTTATCACCCTTAACAAAGACTTTCTTAATACATATCGGAAACACAAGGATATGTCTCAACACTAGACTCCTTGGCCCAAACTATTAATAATTACAGTAATGACTTCTACTTAGCATGTATTTTTCTAGATACCCATTTTTGTATCTTTCGTCATTTGGTTGGAAATTTCTTGTCAGTCTGTACATCTTTTAATATGTCTTACTGTCAATGGTTTTACTCTGGAAATGCCCAAGGGAACCATATAAAATGTAGTTTCTTCCTACAGGATAATTTGCTCCTAATAGATTTGCAAAAGCTGAAGAACTGGATTAAAGTATACAATCACATTAATGGCTTGGTTGTATATTGTCATACTGTTCTGTACAATTTATAACTGTAATAGCAGTGTGTGTGTGTGTGTGTGTGTGTGTGTGTG
>PVJL010017148.1:0-12701 GCA_004026885.1 Lyroderma lyra | reverse complement strand
GCAGTCACTCAGGGTCCAGGCTGGGGGGGCCGTGCTTGCTTTAATGCTCTGGGGTCACTGCCTCGAAATCTGTAATCATTTTTCAACAGGGGGCTCTGCACTTTGGTTCTGCATTGAACCCATGAGTCCTGCGGCCGGTTCTGGCCCAGCCCTAACCTCTTAGCCCAACAAAGAAACCTAGAACGGACCTCTGGTTCCTCGGACACCGGACGTAATTTTAGTGACTTTGTCGCTGCACTTCCTGGCCCCACGGCGCGCTCGGGAATGACGGTCCTTGCAAGGTGCGCTTTCATTACGAGGTGCGACATTCGAATGAAGCTTCCAGCTGCGGCGCTGTGTGAATTAGGGGGGTTATGCCCATTAAGAAGCGGCTTTCGTTTCTAGATGATTCCCGATGGCATGTCCTGAGTAGCCGGCCTTCCCAACGCCCCGCGACCGCGCGCGCACGGACCGAACACGACGTGCGCGCGCTCCTGGCCGGTTTGCTCCTCCAAGTCCTCGAGCTGAGCCCCCGCTCTGCGCCAGCCAGGACCAGCGGGGACACGTGGTCCCTCCCCGAGGAGCCTGGGGAGGTCTCCCAAAGCAGGGGACCTGCACACGGGACTGGACAGGAGGGAATTCCCTGGGGGGGCGAGCCTGTCAGAGGTGTCTGGGGTGAGAGCGAAAGGGGTCTCTGCGAGGAAGCCAGGCATGGGGGCGCGTTGTGTCGGGAGAGGAGGGGCCAGGCTGGGGCGGCAGCGGGGAGCAAGGGTTTTTGTGCTAGTCTGAGGGGTGAGGCCCCTGGCAGTGGGGAGCGGGGCAGTGTCGCCCCCAGAGCCGTGTTCTGCGAGGATAACTTGGAGCTGCGGGTTGGCTGGGACGTGGCTGTAAGGATCGGGGGGCCTGTCTGAGGTGGGGGTGCTGGTGTGGGGGAGGGGCACAGAGTGAAGAATCATCTCCGGGGGTGGGGTACCGGCGGGGACGAGGGAGCGTCCCAGCTGGGGGTCAGTCCCCTTGGTCCCCAGCCATGTCCCACGGCGGGAGGTACCGCCTGCGCCTCGTACCTGCTGGGGACTTGGCACATGCTTTCGTCACCTCGAGGCTCAGTGTTCGCACCGGGACAGCAAGGCCCACAGCCCCCTCCTCTGTCACCCTGTGGGGTCCACGTGAGGGCGGAGCCAGGTGAGACGCGCGGGCAGTCCTGCACGCAGGTCCAGACTACAGCCCACGCCGCCCACGCCGCGGGGACCGGCCACTTCCGCTGCTGCAAGTGCCTGAACACACGCAGCCAAGAGGCCCAGGGGCGAGCCCTTGTTCCCAAGGGAAACGGGTCTCCCTGGCAAACCGGAACGTTCTCTCCTGCTCTCACACCGCACTGGGTCAAGGAGACCCGGGATCATCCATTTGGAATCAGTCTCCGCCTAAATCACACTCCATGTGAATCTCAATGGGGCTTTGTGTGTGCGCGTGTGCGCGTGTGCGCGTGTGCGTGCATGTGTGTATGTGTGTGCGTGTGCGTGTGCGTGCATGTGTGTATGTGTGTGCGTGTGCGTGTGCGTGCATGTGTGTGTGTGTGTGTGTGTGTGTGTGTGTGTGTGTGTGTGTGCGTGTGCGCGTGTGCGTGCATGTGTGTATGTGTGTGTGTGCGTGTGCGTGCATGTGTGTATGTGTGTGTGCGTGTGCGTGTGCATGTGCATGTGTGTATGTGCGTGTGCGCGTGTGCGTGCATGTGTGTGTGCGTGTGTGTGCATGTGTGTGTGCACACGTGTATGTACATTGTGTGTGTGTGCGTGCATGTGTGCGCGTGCATGCGTGTATGTACATGTGTGTGCATGTGTGTGTATGTGTGCGCGTGTGTGTGCATGTGTGTATGTGTGTGCACACGTGTATGTACATGTGTGCGCGCGTGTGCATGTGTGCATACTTGTATGTACATGTGTGTGCGTGTGTGCATGTGTGTATGTGTGTGCACGTGTGTATGTACATGTGTGTGCATGTGTGTATGTGTGTGTGCGTGTGTGTGCATGTGTGTGTGTGTGTGCGCGTGCGCGTGTGTATGTGTGTGCGTGTGCATGTGTGTATGTGTGTGCATGTGTGTGCGTGTGCGCGCGCGTGTGTGTGCATGTGTGTATGTGTGTGAAACTTAATTAAAACGTCCTCTGTCTGCTCGCAGCACCCCGTGTATGTAAACTAGGCGGGAGGGGATGTTCAAGCACCCCTATTGTATGCGAGTGCCGCCCAAGGGCGCGGCGTCGCCAGGCACGGTTGCCTGTGGTCCAACCAGTCGTGGGGCGGCCGCCCAGAGGCCCGGGTTCCGCTCCGCCGCCTCCAGCCTGGGGCGCGTCCTGCGGGTCGTCACCAGGTGCCTGTCCTCGGAAGCCTGGCGACACAGCGTTTGTTGATAAACGCCCCCATGCTGGCTGTTGACCTGGGTGAGTGTAGCACGGACTGGCTTCCGCGCAGGCTCTTGTCTGGCTACGTGTCGCCACGCATCCAACGTCATTCCGAGAACATCGAGCAGAAGAGAGAGGGCTTTAAATGACTTAAGAACTCCCAGTGTCTCTGCTAAATACCGTGCGGAGACTGTCTTCACTCCTATCCGTCATGCATAAGGGGAAAACAACCCTGTAATGGAATTCTCCTTCTAGATTGTTCCATCTGGTAATCTGGGGGTCCTTCTCACATTCTGAGCACGAATCTCGGAGTTTGGCTCTAATGTCAGGTTTAGCAATAATGGTCCACGGGGTGGGACCCAAGTATCATAAGACCCTCCTCCTGAAAAACACCTGCCCCCACCCACCACGCGTGTCGGGGAGCCCGGACAGGAAGCCGGGGGCAGGGCTGTGCACTCCGGGTCCTGCTGTCTGCGCTCCCGCCTTTGGCCTTGGGCAGGTTCCTGAGCTTTGTGCGCCGTGGGAGTAATGGTTAGTAGAGGTCACCAAGCTCAAATGATGTCATCAGGGCGGCCCCTAATCCACCATGACTGGTGTCGTATGAACAGGGGCTTCTGGGGGGCTCCCTGGTGGCTAGGCTTCGGCGCTCTGACCGCCACGGCCTGGGTGCGATTCCTGCTCAGGGAGCCACCCCCCAAAAAACTGAAGGGACTTCCTCAGCCAGAATCTCCTGCCCCGTCCTTGGAAACCAATCCGTCCTTCAGCCACCTTGCCCGAGGTCACGCAGCCCACAAGTGGGCGCCGAAACCTCTGTCCAGGGGTCCCCTCCCCCGGGCTGTGCGTCCACCCCAATCAAGCTGGTGCCCTGAGCATCAGTCCTGCAACCTGTCAAATGGGGGCACGCGATCCCCGCCCCGGGGGCTCTGGGGAAGGCCGGCGGGATCACAGGGACGGAGAGTGCCCTGTGAGCGCCACCGCCCGGCACACATGGTAGTTCTGCCTCTCGACAGGCCCCTCGGAGAGCACCCCGCCCAGAGTTCACCCTTCCCGCCGGTACCCCGTCTCTCTCTCTCTGTGCCATGTTCAGTGCAAGGTCCCTTGAGCTGTAATTCCTCACGTCTGTGTCCTCTGTGTCCCAGGGCCCGGGACACATCTGCTTGGACATGTGTCACACGGCAGCTGTGCAGGACCTTGTACACCACAGGTGTGTATTAAATGCTCATTGAACCGCTTTTGATACCGTTTTTCGAGATCGCCCTTGGCCTCTTACAGGAGCTTGTCTCGTGGGGGAGAAAGTGCAGGCCGGGTCTGTGGTTCTTCCCAGGGGCGCGAGGGCTTTCAGAGGTGCATCTCGCGAACCCCCACCAGGCCCGGTGGTGTGGTAGCTACTGCTTCTCCCCTTCTTAGCCAGGGGCAGAATACGGCCTCAGGTCTATTTCTGAGGTGTACTCCTAGAGCAGCAGGAGTGAGGAGGAAGGGAAGGAAGGTCAAGGTCATGGACCGCTGAGCTGACCGCCACCTTGCACAGAAGACCTCCCTCTGCTGGGTTTCGTGGGGTGTTTCATAGCCCACCTGGTGGGACCATTGGGCCCCCGAGCATTGCAGCCAGACTAAGAAGGGAGCGATATTGGTCTGCTGGGTCCCTCCTGAATCCTGTTTCCAGGGGTTCAGGGTTATTCGATGATGTACTAACTCACTCCCCTGGACTTCTGGCTTACGTTAACTCAACCCTTGGTCAGCCACTGGGGAGGCAGATCAGAACCCCAAGGTGCAAAGCTTCGCCCCTAAGCCAGAAGAGGGGAGAGCAGTCGGGCCCCCCAACCCCGTGGCAGGCATGTGCTGAGTCCCCCCCTGGCCCCTCACCTCCGGTGCATCAAGCCAGTGATAGACTGTGGCTGGGGCTCCCCACAGAGCAAGGCTCGGGGCCGGGGGGGGCACTGCACGGACTGGGGTAACCACCCTTGGTTATGTGGGAAGAAACCAAGGCTAGGAGAGGAGAGATGCTGAGTAACTTGCCCAAGGTCGTGAGGGGCAGGTCCACGTCTCAAACCCAGATCCTCAAGCCCCAATCCAGGCCCCTGTCCACTTGACCACACTCAGGTGAGGAGAAATGGGGCCCCCTGAATGGAATGTGGCCATCGCTCACTTCTGTGGCCATTGGAGGGCCGCACTCGTGACGCCGCGCCTGCTTCACATTACGGACCCGGGGCTCTGCGCGGGGGCCGGGCTGGCAGTGGGCTGGGCCGGGGGCAGGGAGGCAGCGACCTCCCGTCACGGGGCGTCCGTTCTGAGTGGGCCGTGTGCTGAGTCTCCAGAGGGAGGGGCGCCCAAGTTACGTGCGGAAATTAGGAGATGTTCCCCAGAACCGGTGCCATTCGACATGCGTCTTGGAGGACGAAGAGGACTCTTAGAAGGTGGGTTATGAGTTAAAGGGCATTCCAGATGGAGGGCATGGAATGGGCACGGGTGGCGGCCGGGGCGCAGGCTGCACGGAGGGAATGTGGGCGCGCGGGAGCCGCGGAGCGTGCCGCGGAGGTCTGCTTACGGGAACCTCGGCGTTGGCGTCCCTTGGCACGCTCACGTCCGCCGTCATCAGAGCGCACCCCAGCCCCTGGCCTTTGCGCCTGCCCCGGCGTGAGGTGACGCTGAGAATAGCAGCAGGGCCGGCACCCGATCATCGCTGTAACCTGAATTCACTCATGGGCACTTGGACGCAGCACTCCGACGTCTCCGCAGCAGGACTGCTGCCCTCCACCCGGCGTCTTCCTGAGTCTGGGTGGGTCACCCACCACCTGAATGTGCCCTCTGTGGATTTCAGTACATATGTGGCCAATGAGATCCCTGCGAACTTTTACCCCAAAGCCAGCGACATTTACAGAGATTGCAGGACTCTTCTCGCAAGCTCTCGCTCTGTCTCTGTCTCTCTCGGAACACTGGTCCCCCGGGGCAGTCCATTTTACCAGGCCGGTGTCCAGGCCAGCAAGAGCACTAAGTAGGGGGACACCACCCTGACTTAGACACTGCCTGAGCTGAACCCAGAGCTTCGTCAGGGAACCCAGAATCAGACCTTTTGTTTTGTATTTGGTGGAGTCTGCTTCTCCCTGGTCGGCGCTAGACCACGTGTGACATGACCACTTAGGACCTGGGTGAGAGCGTTGGATAACAAAGCTCAGGGTTAACCATTGGTCCCTCAGTGGTTCCTAATCGATCGGTACAATAAGCCCCTCGTGTTTGGGGGGCCCAGTAGACAAACACATAAGTCACTTGTGGCAAAAGACTCAACACAGGCCAGAAGTGCCGTGGGGTCTGCAGCTGGAAGAAAATACCCCAACAAGCCCTGCACTTTGCGGCAAGTTGGCATATGCTGAAAGGAGCGTGACTGTGTGTGTCCGGGCATGGAGGAGTACCGAGTCATGCTTTATCAGTTGCGATC
Organism: Lyroderma lyra; assembly: GCA_004026885.1. Lineage (NCBI taxonomy): Eukaryota > Metazoa > Chordata > Mammalia > Chiroptera > Megadermatidae > Lyroderma > Lyroderma lyra. The sequence continues at coordinate 6,896 of PVJL010017148.1, read as the reverse complement.
TTTGCTTTGAAGTAGGTTGTACCACTTGTCCCCAGCGTCTTTCAAATGGACCAGGATGCCACCTTCATCGACTGGGACGTTAACTCAGCGACGGTTGTATCGACTCCAAGACATTGACCTCCCGGCTGCGCGGGCCTGGGCGTTCCGAAATGTGAGCTCTGCAGCTGTAGTTACAAGTGTTTCATGTCACATTGACCGAGCGTGGTTACGATTTTTAACAACAGCCTTAAAAAGTCCAGTGACATCTGTTGAGAGTTTAATTTTGAGTGTAAAAAAAAAATCATGAAAGGAACAGTCGAGAGGTCAATTTTCATTCGGTTTAAACAACACGGTGGCCATCAGGCGGCGGGGAATTTGGCGACATGACTCATTGCATCTCCCAAGTCACAGCGCTAGCGTGCGGGGAGGCAGGAGGGGACGGACGACGGGGAGCGGAAGGCGGACGGAGGCAGATGGAGAGCGCGCGGGGAAAGGAGGCATCGGCAGGAGCAGGAGACGAGAAAACCGGCCGCGTTCCCGCCCGCCGACAAGCGTCCGCAGCCACGGCCTTGGGCTGGCCGCCCCAGAGCGGGGAACCGGGGCGCCCGATTATCCTGCGGTTTGGCTGGGGGGGCGAAGGGTGGGACGGCGCCATGGGCGCCCCGCTCGGGACGCCCCGCCGGACCGGCCCCGTGGCGGGGTCGCCAGGCCGCGGGCCGACGACTCGGCGGCTCTCCGCGCGCCCACTTTTGTTCGCCGCTCCGGGCGACAGTGCGCACGCGCCGGCGGGGCGGGGGGCGGGGCGGGGCGGGGCGCGGGCTCCGGCGCCGCCCCCTGTCGCCCCGGCTTGCTCCATCCGGGCACTGCCGAATTAGCATCGGGCCGAGGCACAACTTTGCCGAGGCCCAGCGAGATCCAGGCGCGCGCGCCGGAGGAAATATAGTCCCTGCCGGCCCGCGGCTCGCGCAGGCGGCGGCGGGGCGGGCGCGCGCCGGGCTGCGCGGGGCTCCCGGCGCCGGGGGGCCATGCGCCGGGGGGCGCTGGCAGCCCGGGAACCCGGCGCAACTTGCTGGGCACCCTGAGGAGTTGGGGCGGCCGCGGGCTCGGCGCCCGACAGCCTTTCTTCCTTTTCGCCAGACCCCCCCCCCCCGCCTCTCCTTTTCGGCTGAGGGGGAGGGGACTCGTGTCCCCCTTCCGGGGAGGCCCGGTCCACCCCCGCCGGTTCTCGCCCCGGCGGACCCGCGCAACTTCCCGGGAGCCGGGGCCAAAGTGAGCGCAAAGTGCTGCCCAAGTTGCCGGGATGGAGCTGCAGAGCCGGCCCGAGGCGCTCGCCGTGGAACTCGCGCGCCACCAGGTAGGAGGCCGGGGGCCCCAAGCCGGAATGGGGGCTCCAGGGACCCGAGCCCGGTGTCCTGTTCTTGTGGCAGGTTCTGCTTGACTGGCGGTGCCCGGAGGGGGCTCCTCCTTTGACTCTGTTCCGGGGGTGGGAGCAATGGGTACCTGCAGGACCCCCTCTGGGCTCCCCTCCACCCGCCCCCCCATACAATCCTGCACAGTTGGGGGTGGGAGGGGTCGGGGCCCGTGTGACCCGAGCCCGGCGTCTTCTCTTTCTCGACACCGGGTCTGCAGACTGAGGGTGCTGGGAGGGGGCCCCTTCGTGAGCCTGCCCCAGGGTGTTGCGGGTGTGCGCACCGACCCCCTGCGGCCCCCACCTCTTTGCAATCCTGCAGTTTGCAAAAGTAGTTTTGGTGATTGTTGCTCGGCTAGCGGCAGCGTGGCGGCCGGAGCCCGAGCGGTATTGCGGCGTGCGCGTGTGTGTGTTGGGGAGATTAGGACGCGACTTGAATATTTATGAGCTTTGCTCGACACGGACTCGCCGTGTTTACTTGGCTCTTTGTTCCTCCCCCCTCCCCCGGCACACACTCACACTCACACTCATTCGCACACGCACCCCGGCCTGCAAACTTGCACGGCCCGGGGCGCGCCGCCGGGTGGCCTCGGCCTCCGCCCCGCCCCGCGAGCTGCCCCGATGAGGCGGCAGCCACAGGTAAGCGGCCCCGCGCGGCACTGGCCAGCCGTCGCGCGTGCGGGACGCGGCCCGGGAACTTGGGGCGTACTGCAGGAAGACGGGCCCACGGGCTGCCGGACGGGGGGCGACAGCTGGGAGGGGGGCCTCTGGGCGCACCCGACCCCCCGGGCGGCCTGCCTGAGTCCGCTCCTTCGTGTTTCTGCAGAACGGCGACCTCAAGAAGCAGCTCCACGAGAGGCAGCCGCGGATCGCCGCGCTCAGCGACAAACAAGTAAGCGAGCTGGAGCCCGCGCCCACCCCCCGTCGAGAGGGGGAGGAGGGGTGGCCGGGCACTTGGGCTGCACCCGAAGAAGTGCCGACCTCGGCGCCGCGCGCTCGCACTCCCGCAGGACTCCGTGTGCCACCCTTAAAGTTACCCGCGCCCCCTTTTCTGGAAAGAAAGAGCTGGGTTCTCGGAGGCCAAGGGGGGAGAGCGCAGTGGCCGAAAGACAGAAGCTGCACTTAAAAGGCGGCGAGCAGCCCGGCGTCCATTTTGAGTTGGTGGACATGTTTTTGGAATGTGGGCATTTCCCCGGGTTCGGTGTTGGCACTCCGCGCTGGTGTGAGGCGGGGGGCGGGGGGTCACGGGGGCGATGGTTCGGCCTGGACACCCAACTACTTGGAAGCGGTCTCTGGGTTCCACTGCACTTCCGATTTACAGAACAGTGCCCCGGGGCCCCCCGCCCCGCACTCGTTCAGCCCCAGTTTTGATTCTTGGAACCGACTCCAGCTCTGGGGAACAAAAGAAGGGCGCCCCCGGGACCCCCCAGTCCTGCCTCAACTTTAGTCTGAGGGTGTCAGGTGTAGATTGGGACCCACGAGAAGCTCCGCGCGGTGGGGGCCACGGCCGCCCGCCCCCTCCGGGCCCCTCGGGGACGAAAAGTTGTCCATTGTGACTTAGTTGCGCTGAGCTCAGCGCTCGGGGTTTCAGCACCACGAACAGATGCCGCTGCCGGAGCGCGGCCGGCCGCGCGCCCCCGCCCCCTCCCTCCCTCCCTCCCCACGCGCCCCTCCCCTTCGTGCCCCCTCCCCGTCGCTCCCCCACCCCTGCACACGCGCTCCCGCCCCTTCCCCGCGCACCCCGGAGCCGAGAACTTTGAGCGGCGCAGCCAATGGCGCTCTCGGGGCTCCGAAGCTGGCGGGGGCGGGGGCGCCGGAGCCCCTCTCCGCGGCCCCCTCCCTGCCTTCCGCCAGCGCCGCGGGCCCGCCCCCGCTCGCCGCCACCACCCCTGGCCATCGATCGCGCTTCCTTAGGAATGCCGACCTTAGTCGGCGGCACCAAACTTGGACAGCGCCCGCCCCCGCCCCGCCCCCGGCTCGGCCGCTGTTCGGGTCCCCTCCTTCCTCCCGCAACTCCGGGCCTGGGCGGCCAGATCAGAGGCCCCCTCCTCGGAGGAATTTTCGGCGGCGGTGGGGGAATGTGGACGAGATTGGTGGGGGTGCCGGCGACCCTGCAGAGGGAGAACTCGGAGGCCGGGCGTTCATTTTGAGTCTTTAAAGTTGAAAAGTGGTGGGAGGGGGCGTGCGAAAGAGGAGGGGGACGGGGGTTGCGGAAAGAAAAATGGCTGTTCCCGCGGGTCCGCGCCTGGTCGGGGGCGCCCTGCTGGACGGGAGGGTTGGGACGAATGCATTAACCCCTTTCTGCCGGTGCCGCGGCCCCCTCCCGGCCGCGCGCGCCCGCGGGTCCCGCGCCCCCGTCCTGGAGTGGAAGCTTCCATTCCCGCCGGAGGGGGGCCCAGGCGCGCGGCCCGGGCGAAGTCGGGGAGTTCGCGGGGGGAGGGGACCCAGGCCCGGCATTACCATTTTGATTGCTTTGATGCCATTTTTGGAGGGGGAGGGGTTGGAAGACCCTTCTCAGCTGAGCACAAAGATGTTTAATCACTGTGTAGAATCAAATCAGATACTTTCTTTAAAAAAAAAAAAAAAAAAAAAACAACACCGCCGCCGTATCTGGTCCGGTTGTGATAGCTGAGGGTAACTAAGCCCTTGTTTTCACTGGGTAAAACAGCAAGTTGCTGACTCTTACGCTCCGAGTAGATTTAAAAGCGAGAAAATCCAGTAATCCCGCAGCGTTTATTGCAACAATGTCTCTTTATGTGTGTGCCTCTACATGGCAATAGTTTTACTATTCTGAGTGGCTTTTCAGAGCTTAGGTTTGATCATTTCTCCTGTATTGTAGCAACTGTTTCAAGGCTGTTTAAAATTTTATGATGATAGTAAATGAGTAGCTATTTATTATCTGTCATGCCGGAATTTAGATGAGGCTGAGGGAAACATTGGAAAATCCTGTTTGAGGGCTGCGATGCAGACTCGGGGAGGAGCTAGCTGTCCGACTCCAGGCTGCCTTTGCCTTTAAATTTGAATCCGGGAAGGATGCTTGTGAATGGAACGCACCTCCATCTTTTTTTGTGTGTGAGTGTGTGTTTAAAAAGAAAGACAACAACGAAAACTTTTGTTCTCTGGCCTTTTAAACATGTTTCTCTTTTTAATGAGTAAACATAACATCTGTAAGACCAGGGTTTGGCCTGGCTGTCGGAACTTGTGTTTGTGACTAAGTATGTTGTTTTTCCTTTTCTCTTTGTGCCATTTTATATAACAAGGGCTCATAAAAGAGGGAGGGGAGGGGGCTGAGGCCGTGGTGCAGCATGCTAATAAAGCTGCCTTGTCTCTCCCCGGCTCCGAGGTGAAATCTTCCAGAGGTCACCTATGAAATGAGTTGGGTTAGACTTAACATTTACTCGTCTCTCTCCTTGGGAGAGTTTGGTGGTGATTGGCAGCTTGGCTGGGGAAAGGTTGATGAACTAGCTCTTGGAGGTGATTCTGGGCTGTACCCTGGGATTTAAGGAGCAGCAGCGGGGCTCTGCTCGGTCATCCCCGAACTTGCCCAGGAGGAGCTGAAGTGTGGGTTCAGGGATGAAAAAGCCAGTATTTCAGAGTCTGTTTTCAACTCAACGTAAAATGAAAGGTAGTGTTCATTTATAGATGTGCTCGGGGAGAAACTCATACCATGTGCACCTATGGAGATGTATTTTTGCGGGGCTCCCGCTTGGAATGTGGGTTGTAAAGGTTAAGTTTCAATTAAAAGTGCACCCGTGGATGATGAACTCGGTAGTAATGACCCCATTACCCACCTCTGTTAGAAACACAATTGCAGCCAAGTAGTATCGTTTGATGTGCAGCCATCCACGTCCCATTCATGCCCTTGGCACTGAGATTTTTTTCAGTTACTTCTAGAAGCACAGACAAGTGCTTGAAGATGTTTGCCGAGGACTCTTAGAAGTGAATAGGTTGGTTGTTGCTCAGAAGCAGAGAGGTACAGGTTCCTCATCACTCCCCGGCGTTTCCCCCGCCGTTGGTGGGCTGGGGGACGAGCAGGGACCAGCTGCCGTAGCACCTTGTGGCGGTTTGAAAACAGAGTTCGTGTTTTTCCTTTCCAAAAGAAGGCGGTGGGGGGAGTGGGTCAGGGCTGAGTTGTGGCCCAGCCGGAGTGGCCAGGCTGCTGGGCTGTGACTCCGGGGGAGCCAGGACCCTCTTCTTTAACGAAACATGATGTGTGAAGACTCCATTAGTTGCTCCAGTGGTTTTACGCCATGAATTTGCAGCACATGCAGAGAGGCAGTAATGTTTTCATCTGAATTGTCAAGCAACAAGCACTTCTGTGTCAATGGCGGACCCCTCATCAACACGGGGGGTTGCTTTTCCCCCTTCCTCGCCGGAGTTCTCAGCATGTTTGGGTGCCACGGGCAGTGGGCATCCCAGACTGGAACTTCGTGCAAGTTCGGCTTCACCACCGAGTGAGAAGAACCTGTGTGTGAGCTGAGTCCACGCTGGGGTGTCGGGGGGACAGGGAGACACACAGGCACAGAGACCCTGCGGGAGGACTCGGGGCCTTGCGCTCTGCTCCATCTGTCGACTTGATAGACTGTGATTCCGAGGGGCTGTCGCCAAGTGCAGCAATAAAAGCGCGTCGTCCTGAAAGGTGTTATGTACGTGGCATGCGCCCGGGCGCTGAATCGTGTCTTCACTGTGATTCACTGGCCACGCCGGACAGCAGAGGCCTTGCTGCTCGGAAGTGTCCACCCAGCGAGACTGCAGGGCGGGGTCGTTCCAAAGGCTCCCCGACCGCATGCAGCGCTGTGCTACACTGGGGGGGGGGGGGTCCACGTGCCAAGTTCTCTTTCCACGTCTGCTCGTCCAGGAGGCTACACGGTGGTCTTTCTGACCTAGCGTTCAAGGGCTCCTTCTCAAAACAGCATCAGTACGTGTCAAAGAGCAAACTAACGCCGTCTCTCAAAGCTCCCCGTGTGCCCGTGACCCCTTCCTGCCCCTCGCACGGCCAGCCTCCTGGGCCCCCCACCCAGTCCCTCCTAGCTCACACGGACCAGAGCCCCAGCTGTATTCAGGTGCGGCTCACGTGCCGCGTACCTCCCCCCTGAAGTGAGGAATTAGGCGGGTTTTGTGTGTGCACAGGTACTTGCAGCCACCACTGCCATCAGGTTTAGAACATGTTCCAAGAGGAACTCTGACTGTCAGGCTCCCCCTCCCCGCCGTCTCCTTTCTGTCCCTGTAGAGTCACCTGTCCTGGGTCCCTCCCCGCCGTCTCCTTTCTGTCCCTGTAGAGTCACCTGTCCTGGGTCCCTCCCCGCCGTCTCCTTTCTGTCCCTGTAGAGTCACCTGTCCTGGGTCCCTCCCCGCCGTCTCCTTTCTGTCCCTATAGAGTCACCTGTCCTGGGTCCCTCCCCTCCGTCTCCTTTCTGTCCCTGTAGAGTCACCTGTCCTGGGTCCCTCCCCGCCGTCCCCTTTCTGTCCCTATAGAGTCACCTGTTCTGGGTCCCTCCCCGCCATCTCC
>PVJL010017147.1:0-19006 GCA_004026885.1 Lyroderma lyra | reverse complement strand
CTATCGATTGTGTCCATGGGTTATTTGTTTGTTCAGTTCTTTTTTTCTTTGCTTTCAGTTTTATATTCCGCATATGAGTGAAATCATGCAGTTCTTTGTTTTTTCTGTCTGGCTTATTTCACTTAGCATGATGATCTCCAGGTCCATCCATTTTGTTGCAAATGGCAATATTTCATCTTTTCTTACAGCTGAGTAATATCAACTGAAAAGCTGAGGTGAAACTGGTGCCAGGGAAGCCAACTCAAATTTCCCATTCAACATTTCTGGGCCAAACCTATTTGTCATTTTCATACAAATTCAAAACATCTTCCCTATCACCTGTATTTTCTTTTTATTATTATAATATGACATTAATTAAATAATAAATTGTCTAAAAACCCCCATTTAGATAATCCAGTCCTTTTCAAATTTCTTCAACACACTGTAGAGTTGTCATTTTTACCATGACATGACAAATGTCAAGCATATAATGGTTCATTTTATGTGTCAACTTGGCTTGGTCAAGCATTATTCTGGATGTTTCTGTAAGGGTGCTTTTGGATGAGGATAACATTAAATCAGTGACCTTGGAATGAAGTAGATTCCCCTCCATAATGTGGGTGGAGTTCATCCAATCATCTGAAGGTTGGACTAGAATAAAGTCTGACTTTCTCTGAGCAAGAGCGAATTCTGCAGCATACTACTTTCAGGCTTGAACTTCAACACTGGCTTTTCCTAGGTCTTCATACTTGAACTGTAACATTGACTCTTTCCTGGGTCTCCGGCGCCCCCTTACGATTTTGGATTTAGCAGCCTCCATAATCCCATGAGTCAATTCCTTAAAATAAATGTCATTCTATACACACACACACACACACACACACACACACACACCCTATGGGTTCTATTTCTCTGGAGAACCCTAATAGAAACACCCCACCAATGGTTATAGCAAACTCGTGCTCATTATGTACCAAGACCCCATTCTAGTTATTTCACAAAAATTAACTGTGTAACTGTTACTATTGTCATCCCCACTCTATATGTGGTTATAGAAGCTCAGAGAGGTTAAGCAACTCACCCAGGTTTACACAGTTATTAAATAATACAGTAGAAATAGGAACCCATGTTTGGTTCCAAGTCCAGTGCTCTTATCCAGCAGTCAACTCACTGCCCCTCTAGAGCTACCAAAAAGTAGAGTTTCTCAAACTGCAGTTTGAGTCTTATTAGTGAGAAATGAAATCAGTTTAGTAGGTCATGTCCAGCAGTGCTTAAAGCAACAGAATAGAATGAAGCAGGGGTCATTAAACATTTTCCATAAAGGACTCTGAAGGAAATATCTCAGCCTTTGCTGACAAACTGTTCCTGTGACAGCGCCTCAGCTGCTCTTGCAGCTATAAACAAGCCATGACTAGTAGCTCTGCTTTATGTACATTTACCCCTCAGAGGACATCTGGATATATTTTGCTGTAATGACTGGGGATACTGCAGGCATCAATGGGTAGAGGTTAGGATGTAACTAAACATCTATAATGTAAAGGACAGTCCCCACCACAAAGAGTGGTCCTCTCTGAACTGTTAATAGTGCTGCATAGAAATTCTACAATAAAGGTGGCTGCATTCCCACTTTATTTATGGAGGCTGAAATTTGAATTTCAAATAATACCCATGGGCCATGAAATAGCATTCTGTTTCTGATTTGTTCGATTTAAAAAAAAACAAACGTAAAAACCATTCTTAGCTTGCAAGCTGTCCACAACAGGTGCCGTGGTGTATTGGGCCCACACGCTGTAGTTTGCCAATCCCCAACATTTCAGGAAGCAAGGTCTACGGCAGGTAGTGAAATGAAGTATAGGCTGTAGAACCCTTCTTTCAAGGTACACACCGATATGTCTCCACGGATGATCTCCGTGCAAAATGGGTTTTTTTAAGGTAGGACATGTTTGAGAGATCTGATTCTTCGGGGATAAGTTCTCCTTATTCTAAGTGTGAATTTAGGTCATGATATCCTGCTGAATGGTGGCAGATTCTGTGTGCTCTCCTTCGATTAGATTCTGTTCAGAAATTCTGGGTTGCCACTCTGTAGGAAGAACCTTCCGATTAAGACAAGATGACGCAAAGAACTGAACTCAGTTTAGCTGAACTCACCCAGCAGCTGACTGTGAGGCCCTCTGTGTAGGGCTGTCCAGACTAAGTAACCAAGCCTTAGGCGGACGGTCTACGGGGGACACTTTGTCCTCATGGGTGTGTCTTGCTCGAGTCCGCAAAACAAAGCCACCCACAGACTCGGAGAAGCTCTGCTGTAGCTCCGAGTTATCCTCACAATTGCCCACCTCTCTCTGCTATTACCTCCAACCTCTAATAAAGTCTCATTACAAGTCACAGCCTGGCCTCAACGATGCTGTGGGTGAATCAGAATTGAAGAGGGTCTGTTGTTAGGTGTGGGAGGAAATAGTGGCATTTCGGAAGAGTAGCCGCATTTTAACAATCCCAATGCCAAGGAGTCCGCGGGAAGAGAAAATGCATCACCACAATGATGTTTTAAAATTCATGATGAAAACTCAATGAAATGTTCTTTTGAAAATAACTAGACTGTGAGATGGCCCAGAGAAGCAAACTAAAATGGACTGCAGGTTTGAACAATAGTATCGGTATATTTCAGAGAAAAGGTCACATACAGGGCTTGATGAATCTATACTAATGGACTAAGTAATAACTGGATAGATGAAGGGATGTCAACCAGCCCCCCAACGTCTGCAAGTGATTTTTTTGCTTTTGCTTTAACTGGGAGTCTAAGCCAATCATTTAAACTCAGGAGACTTCACCCAGCTGTCTGCATCTGCTGCTCCTTGAACAAACTGAGTCTTGGAGGCACTGGGCCTGTGGGCCGCACGGAGGGAGCGGCCACCTCCGGCTGCAGGGCCCCGGCCGTGCGCCACCCCATCCCACACCGTCTGTCCTGGCCCTTGCACAGTCCCCTCATGGAGGTAGAGGAGAGAGCTGGGTCTTGTGCCCTCTCTGTTCATGTGAGCCGAAAACAGACAGCCCAACAGAGCTGCGTGCTGCAGCAGGAGCAGGCCTGCGGCACCGATCTCCCCGGTTCCGATCTCCCCGGTTCCAATCTCCCCGGTTCCAATCTCCTCGGTTCCGATCTCAGAATGCCACCCCTTGTGTGCGCACCCACGATCCCCCAGAGCCACCCCGTCCCCTGGCCCTCGCATTTCTCACCGAGAGGCCTTCTCCTCACAACTCAGCGTGCAGATGTGGGCTTAAGAGCTCATTTAATTCTCCCCACAACCCCAAAAGGTGGGGATGACACGTCCAAGATCACCTGCTCTGTGACGGCCTGGAATCTTGGGAATCCACACAGTTAGGCTGTCCTTTCCAACCTGTCGCCCCGTTTCCTTTGCAGGTGAGAATTTAGGCCCTACAAGACTTCCTCTTCGCAGCCGTCCTGTGGATGGCGTCTTTGACCTCCTTGTTCCTCAAGCTGTAGATGAACGGGTTCAACATGGGGATCACTGCTGTGTAAAACACCGACACCACTTTATTGAGGTCCAGGGAGAAACTTGCACTTGGTCGCACATAAATAAAGAAAAGAGTCCCGTACAGGATGCAGATGGCCGTCAGGTGGGAAGAGCAGGTGGAAAAGGCTCTGCGCCTCCCGTGGGCAGAGCGGATCTGCAGGATGGCCACGCCGATGCACGCGTAGGAGACCAGGATGGCCAGGCCGCTGAGCATGCCCACGGCTCCAGCCACAAGGAAAATGACCAACTTATTGAGCCCGGTGTCAGCACATGCAAGGGAAAGCAGAGGGGACATGTCACAGAAGAAGTGATTGATGACATTGGGGCCGCAAAAAGGGAGACGGAATGCGTTGGCTGTATGAGTCATGGTGTTCATGAATCCGATGACATAGGGCCCGACCACCAGCTGGATGCAGCGTCTCTGGGACGTGGCAACAGAATACAACAGGGGGTTGCAGATGGCTACGTAGCGGTCATAGGCCATGGACGCCAGAAGGAAACACTCGGTCGCCACAAAGAACCCAAAGAACCACTGCTGCAAAGCACAGCCCAGGAAGGAGATGGCTTTCCGCCTCACAAAGAAGTCGGTGAGCATCTTGGGCTTGTGACCAAGGAGAAGCAGATGTCCACGAAGGACAGGTGGCTGAGGAACAAGTACATGGGTGTGTGAAGGCGGGAATCAATGTGTATCAGAAGAATCATACCCAGGTTTCCCATTAGGTTGATGATGTAGAAACTCAGGAAGAGCAGGAAGAGGAAGGTTTGCAACTGGGGACTGTAGTTCAAACCTGTGAAGATGAACTCGGTGACCCTGCTGTAGTTTTCGTCAGCCATGGACCGCCCGGGGCTTCCACTAGAACAGCAGTGGCGTGGCAACGGATTTGGTAAACGTATCTTCAGCAATGGGGCACGACAACAGCACCAGGAACCGGAGGTGGGTTAGGGATGATACGGTTAGCTGCGTGCCGCACCTGGGGAAAGAAATGTGAACCAGACGCCAGGGCAAAAGAGCAGACCTGCAGCTATCAAATCCATCAATGCATAGATGAGAAGGAATGGAAGCCTAGAAAAAAGGAGCAGCTTGCCCAAGTTCCCATCACGCTGAGCAGTTCCAGAATAGACATCTGCTCACTCCCACTTCAGTGAACTTCCCCTGAGCTCACCAGGTGGCCACACACCTGGTGAAATGATGCAGGAGGAATGGAAGGGAGGCAAGCTGGAGGAGAAAGGAGGAGACTCATGTTCATTTGCTGTGCACCGTGTGGTTACAGCCTAAGGCTAAATGCACGTTATCCAACTGCTCTGAATCCACCACCTTTGACCTTTGACCATGGGAAAGTTATGTTTCTTCTTCTCTGAAGCAAGAAACATCATAGTAATACCAACCTTGTAAATTGTTGTGAGGATTAAATGAGAGAGTGCATTCAAAGCATTTAGCAGAGGCTTATTGAGCACCTAAATAAGTGGACAGTGATGGTTAGTATTTTTGCCTTGCATGCTCTTGCTCACAAGCCTGCAAGCTAAATAGAGTCATCTCGTTTGATACAGGAGGGAAATTGAAGCTCCATCCACATTCGTAAGTGATGCTGGTGACTGGCAGAGGCGGGCTGCGAACACCGGTCAAAATGGCTGTGTTCTTTTCCTTCTCGCACCGCAGAAATGGTTCTGGTGTCTTCATGATTCCTTTCATCGCAAAGACATCCAAAATCCGTGCCAGTATCAGTACAGGGTAATGCATTTTGGTTTTCTATTTCTAGTGTTGAGTTTATAGCCAATGGTCATTAGCAGGAAGATCGTAAGATAATAGAAGGCGTTGAATTGAAGTCTCACGTAACTGGAAACAATACAGGGAAGCAAGTTAAAAGAGCCTACATTCTCTCATCTCTGTGTCTTCTGTAGACCCTTATGGCATCCACACTGAGGGTGACCTTGGTTAAGTCAGTTGGTCTCTCGGAGAGTTAAATGCTGCATTTACTCCATGGAGCTAAAACTATTGTCCTTTGATTTCTGAGATGTCTCATCCACTTAGAATGACAGGTGCCCAGAAAACTACTACACTTTGCTTTAAAATTTTTTTATGAGCCCAGGAATATTGGAGCCTGGCATCATACTTATGCTACATCCTCTTCCTTTGGTTTTCTAATTTGAAATGTATTATTTGACTTTAGCAAGGCCTTCTTTGAGGCCAAAAATACAGGTTACTTACATCCCTTGTTTAAAGTGAAATATGGAATGGGTCAGTCAAACTATCTCGTCATCACACTCACCTCTTGCTTAAACTTCTTCCGGATCAGTCACACACACCGTGTCCATCTTCCGTTTGACAATTGCCCGAAACGCCTCAACTCTTCCCTATCCATCTTGCTTTCTACATTTGCCCAAGCTTTCTACCCCCTTATGCACATTTTAGTTTCTCAGTTTCTCTTTTTCATTTAGTGCTTAGAATAGAATACACTGCTCCATACATGTCAAACCAACCGGAGTAGGGGACACATCAGCTGTCATGTTCAGAGCACTAGGACAATAGCCACACACAATCTATGTTAGCCTTCCATCATGAAGGAAATCACCTCATTGGTTTAGGACAGGGATGGAGTAGAATTCAGTGCTATCTTTGCCCCTTACCCTGTTGCTAAAGTCTGATGTTATACTTACATGATTATACATGATGCAGTAACCTGAAGTTATCTCTGCATAAATGGTATCTTCTTAGATTTTGCTCAACATCCAGCAAAGATGACAGTTATGCTGATCCTGGCCATGAACCAGACATATCATTAATTTTAAGCTTAATTAATTTATGTTCTCTTGAACTTGTCAAAAAGTCAAGTAGAAAGAAGAACAGAAGATGATTTAGAAGATCTCAACTTACATTCTAAGGGGCTCTCTTTTCTTTAAAGATGACAAGAAGAACTAAAGTAAAAAATGAGCCAAGTTTCTTAGGTTCCATCACTTCCCTTAATATGACTGCCCCCCAACACAGAAAGGGGTAGAATTTTCAACAGTCTCTTGATTTTATTCATCTTCTTCCAAAGAGAAAATGCAGACAACTCCACTGTAAAACATACTCTGAGTCTTCACTGATGAGATAATAGTTGCATCACTGTTTCCTTTGTTACTATTACTGAAGATGTCCTGTCCCCAAAGCATACCGTATCTTGGGAGTGAGGTCACTAAGGGAAAGTGCAATTAAACTTTTGCTTCATATCCTAAGTAAGTCCACTGAGATCCGTTTTCTGATCATTTTGTGTTTGTTTCTAACTGGATTGAGACTTTCCATTACCTCTAGTGTCAGGGTCAGCAAGAGAACCCTATGGAATCCTTCGTAAATTGAGGCCACACAGAGAGGGTGTTACCTCTCTCTCTTCTGCATTAATATCTTGGAAGCAAGGGCTAAAGAATGCAGAAAATGGACTTTCTTCAGATATGGCTTTTTCCACATGTTGCCAAACCAATAATTTTCCAAGGACTTTGTCCAAAATATGTAGAGTTTAACTATTGTAGGCTAGGGCTGGCAAAGAACAACCTCCGATGATGGATTAACTGGTGGTTAAACTGTAGCAGATTGTATTGAACTGTTAGTATATGGCAAAGGAAATAGATTTCTTATTGCCAAGAAATAAAAACAAAAAAAAGCTTTAGCATTGCATTTCACTTCCAACACGAACAGCATCCACTCAACAAAACAGTCAATATGGAAACCTGAATTTTGGTTCTAGCCTGAGTAAGGAAAAATTATAATTCCTTCAGTATGAAATACAGCTTCCCTGTTCTAGAAGGATTTGTTTAGTTTGTCCTGTTCTCTTTTTAATTTCTTAACATGCTGTTGTATTATTGTATTGAAAATAATTTTTTCTATGAGACTTTAATTTTTCAATAATAACTTTCTGTTTATATATGAAAGAATTTTTTACTGTGATATCATTGACAAGGAACATTATATTTCAGCTGCACATATAATGACTTAATATTTGTATATATTGCAAAATACCAAAATACATCTAGTTAGCACCCATCTCATACATAGTTACAAAACTTTTTTCTCGTGATAAGGACTTTTTAAAATCTACTCTTAGACATTTTAAAATATGTAATACAATATTATTACCTATAGTCATTTATTTCTCTCCTGAAAACTCTTCAGACGTTGCCCTTTTATTTATTTATTCTTTTTTCATTAATTTTATTGGGGTGATATTGGTCAGTAAAATTACATAGGTTTCAGGTACACAATCCTACAATACATCATCTATGTGTTACGTTGTGTGCTCACCACCCAGAGTCAGTTCGCCTTCCATCACCATGTATGTGACTTCACCTCCTTCCTCCTCTACTCTCCTCCCCACTTACCCTCTGGTACCCACTAAACTGTTGTCTGTGTCTATGAGTTTTTCTTTCTTTGTCTTGTTCCTTTGTTGCTTTCAGTTTTATATCTCACCTATGAGTGAAGTCATATGGTTCTTGACTTTTTCTGACTTATTTCGCTCAGCCTGATCATCTCAAGATCCATCCATGTTGTCCCAAATGGCAGTATTTCATCTTTTCTTATGGCTTGGGGAGTCTTCCATTGTGTACATGCACGACATCTTCTTTATCCAGTCCTCTATTGAAGGATACTTTGGTTGTTTTTGTGTCTTGGCCACCATCAACAATGCTACAATGAACACTAGAGTACATATATTTCTGCGGAAAGAAGTTTTCAGATTTTTGGGGGGTAGATACTCAAAAAACTCAAGAACTATCACTCACAGGACTATGACCACAGAAGATGGAGACCATAACTTAGTCAAGACAACATTTATGGTGTCTGGGGTAGTACTCATATGTCTATACCGGTTGTTAAATATCAAGATGCATCCACAATCTTTGGAAAACAGCTGCCACTCTTAGCCCTTCAAGTGCCCATCACCTTGACCATCTCAGCCATGCTACTCCAAGCCCAGACTTCCTAACAATCCAGCTGCCAGAAGGGTAGTGCCAGGTGCAGCAGAAGGCGCTAGGACCCTGTTGAGCCAGGATTCTTTCTGATAGAACGATGTCCTTGCCCTCCCAGTTACATTTTGTATTCCATCCCCAATCAATGTGTCTACTCTTTGTAAGACTGTACCATGGCATGAGGAATGCAGAGGGGCCAAAAAAATGCTTGCCAAAGTAATTCAGTTTCCTTCCTTATGTCCTTATACGTGGAAGCACATCGATGACAAAAATCTTTTTTAGTATTTTGGATAAAGAATGCCAGGGGACAGAAATCATTAATTGAATTGTTACTCCAGTTGACAACTTATATAAGAATTTTCCATTGGGAGCTTAGTAGATTGTATACATATTTTTTTCAAAATTATATTTTCATTGAGAAAAAGTTGATTCTAAATTTATATGAAATATTTCACTAGTAAATATATCAAGAAAAATTCCAAAAATGATAAAGGAGGCATAAAAGATCAGACAGACTGACATACTGAATAACAGACATTCTGTCAGCAAGAGTTAAAGCAAGGTGACACTGGCCCCAAAACAGGTGACCCAATAAACTGTATACTTGTATATATGATAAAGGAGGCAGTTGGATAAAGGGACAGGAGAGCTGAGAACCAAGCAGAATTTAACCTGACACCTGTCTGCCACTTCCTCCCGTGTTACTCCCTATTATGACCCTTGGTTTTCCGTATCTCTTGAATGAAGACGATTCCTAATTTACAGAGTTGCTTAAAACTATCTTTGCAGGACTTACACTATTACCCATTACTTAAGAGTTCTTAAAGAGTGTTTCAATAGCTCAATTGTCAGGAGCATTTTACAATTACTGTGATTATTAATATGTAAGTATCATCCCATGAAGGAGCAGGGAGTACTCCTTAGGTATTTTTAAATTTCTGAATAACTAGATTAAAATACACATGGAAAACCATAGAAGCACAAAAATAAGTATTTGCCAAATAATAATCTATGGTCAACATATAAAGGTAGAAGTAGCAATAAAAAATTTAATCACATAATTTTATTTATTTCAAAAGTAGCAAAGGACCAACTAGGAAAAGTATATCTGCCACTAATTTTACAAAGTCTTTTTATTTATGATCATGATGATGGAGGGAGTTACAAGAACGTTTGAAGAAGGAGTGAAAATCTTGGAGCTACGCGTTATGTGTTTCTAGAACAGGGGCACCATAATTCTGCTATGTATCATGGGGAAACCATTTCATATGGGGAAACCATTTCCCTCCTTTATACTTTAGTTTCACAATCTGAGAGATAGAAATGTTAGAGTAGATCAGACACTTTTAATTTTTTATAGGACTCTGAGGAAAGATCCAGTCTTTTTCCGTGAAATAAATAAACATAAGTGTGTAACCCAAATATACAAAACGTGTATGTGATTTCGCAGCCCTCAAAAATGAATTCTTAGATTTTTGAGAATTTTTTCCAAGCCCACCGTCTTAGTAATGCTGTCCATGACTGAAGGGAGCGAGAGACAATTCTGTGATTGAACGGCCAATGCTGCCACCTAGTGGCGAAGGCTAATAGTATTGTAAGGGAGAGCTATTACAGGGTTACGGCCCTGTGACTGCTGTCCACCCTTGATTTGAACACGTCCTCTGCTCACCGAGACCGTGTCAACAGGAGATGACCAAAGGGCAAAGTGAGGGGGGAGGGAGAACGATGTTCCATGAAGAGTGTGAGGTTGTGCATGTCATGGGTCCTGAGAACACGTACTCTAAAACTGGGGTGTCCAAACTTTCGGCAGCCCTGGGCCGCCCAGAAAGAACTGTCTTGGGCCGCATATAAAATACACTAACACTAACGATAGCTGGTGAGCTAAAAAATAAAAAGTCACCAAAAAATCTCATAACATTTTAAGAATTTGTGTTGGGCCGCATTCACAGCCGTCTGGGGCCGCAGGTTGGACACGCCTGGTGCAGACTCTGTCGAATTTGCTTCACAGTTTCACTTCCTATTCTGCCCTGCTTTAGTTCACTCCCCTTCCACCCACAGGAGTGGGTCCCTGATAAACATCTGTCTCATCATCTGCCTCTGGAGAAGCCCGCCTGCAACAGCTGGTCCCCTCGGTGGTCTGAGAGAGCAGGTGAAGAGATAGAATGAGAACTGAATCGGTCACTATGGAAGTGACCATGAGAACCCCACGACTGGCCGTAAGTAGAGTGCGGGCATACCTCAACAGACGATAGCAGTCTCATAGTAAAATCTGTTGATGGCTTGAATTGGGAGGGGCTGTGCCAATGAGTAAAAGTGTCACGGCTCAGGTATTGAGACATGTGGATGGGGTGGCAGCTATAAGGATAATGGCATTGGGTTGTCCATGGATAAGCCATTGAGGATCGACAACAGAGGGAGAGTAACTAGCAGTTGAAAGCCAGGTCCGACAGCCAGGAGGCCTCTGGCTACACAGAACAAAATCCTCATCTTCATCGTTTGTGGAGGAGGGAGACACCAGGACCAAGGTCAGGATTCCATCATAACCCTGCCTGAACTTCAGACAGTCAAGGAGCCCCACAAGGCGGGTTTGCTATGCCAGGTTCTGGCCCTGGGACCCCAACACTTTGGATAGAGACATCTGGGTGGATGCCTCTGAAGATATTCACCAATCAGAACCCCACTAAGAGCTAGTACTCCCCATGCCATAAGAATGGGCACAGGTCTCTCTTCTTAAAGCAACATACCCTCTTCAGAGAGCTCCCCCACCGCCCCGCCACTCGAGCCCTCGTGATTTCTGCTATTGGAGGAGGAGTCAGCTTAGATGTGATGCATTCCCTCTAAAATCAAGGGCAATCTACGTAATCTCTCATACATGGATCTCATGAAAAAGGAGAGAAAGGAAAGGAAGGAAGCAGGAAGGAGAAAGGGAAGAGGACAGGGAATAAAGAGAAAGAAAAGGATGGAAATCTGTTCGGGGAGGGAGACGGCCATGGCTGGCACTTCCAAGAGTGAAAGAAACAGCAACCACCTTTCATTACAAAATCTCGTGCACCAGAGGAAACAATTAGTACCAAACAATAGCCCGAGGAGTAGAAATAAAATTTGCCGGGAGTATGCACAGTCAGTATACTGGAAGGAAGTGGGGACAGAACAGGAACAAGTCATCCGAGGAAGTGATCCTTCTCAGGAGGAGTTTGCATTGAAAAGACATTAGTGAGAGAAGAATGACTATTGCAACTACACGAGAGATACATCCCTAAACCACATCTCACATAATCTCACTAGGAGGGATTATAATTGTGACTTGGGGTAATTACACATTTAACACTTGTTTCCCTGAGAACTTGGCATGTGCTAGGGGCTCTTAATAGATATTATGTATTAATTTGTACAAAGCCACACGGTGTTTACTCCCCTGCAGTTTTCGACCTGGGGTTTCAATCTACTGCCCATAAAGGGTTATAAACCTTCATTCCACTTTCTGCGCTCAATAACTTTCGACAAAGATTTGTGTGATCATTATAAAGTACTGAGTTGAAAAGCCTTCCAGGTAATACACCGAATTCAAGAATTACAAAGGGAGAACAAGTCCTCAGAAGGAAAACCTGGAAAATGTGGGTATCATTGATAGGAAGTTGTTTTGGGGGGTCAGGGAGAGGATGCCCTATGCAGAGGTGTCATTCATAGGAGTCTGGACATATTGTATAAAATCAGAACTTGACAGAAGAAAGTAATTAGATGGCATTGAGTCTATTACACTCACTTCACAAATAAGAAACCCAGAACCAGGAATGGTACAGGATTTAGAAGCTTTTAATCCTCTTCATAATCAGAGGAGTCGATGTTTAAAGGGACACCCCCTTAGGGCAAATCCAACTTGGTTCTCTTCTTAACTTCAGGCACTCCACTTGCACAGTGGCAAACGCTCCTCTCTGACTTATCTCCCCACCAGAACATTCTTCCTAACTAAACGCTCTGTTACACCCGTGCTCCCCAGGCTGTAAATAAGAGGGTTCCACATGGGGGTCAACGTAGTGTAGAATGCAGAAACCACTTTATTAACGACCTCAGGTGACCTTGAATTGGGCTGCATGTAAGTGAAGACGCAGGTACGTGTCCCACACGAGATGGCCGCAGCAGGCAGGGGTGAGAAGCAGGGGGAGAAAGCCTTCCGCCTGTCATCGGCAGACCGATGTGCACCACGGTTTCGAGGCCACAACTCTAGGAAACCAGGATGGCCAGGGCACTGAGTATTCCCACTAATCCAGCTCTGATGGAGAGGACCCAGGTACCGTTCTGGGCCTCAGCACGTGCCAGGGACAGAATGGGGAGAAGGTCGCAGCAGACGGGGTTGACCACATTTGGACCACAGGCGGGTAAGCAGACGGTGACGGGCTCGTGAGTAACGGCCCTCGGAATGCCCGCAGCCTAGGGCCCCACCACCCGCTGCCCATAGATCCTCTGGGAATGCCAACGGAAACTACACCGAGGCATACAACTTCCAGATTACAGAAAAGCAAAGACAAAGACAAAGTCCTGAAAGAAGCCAGAGGCAAAAAACAAAAAACAAAGACACGCACAAACAAATCCTCATCCACAGAGGAACAAGGCTAAGGATCACATCCGACACCCCCTCAGAAACCGCGCCCTACAGAACTCGGTGCCCCCAGGAACCAAAAGCACAAAGCAGATCTCCGCGGGGGGCGGCCTGAGCGGGCAGAGCATTTCCCTGCGGGTCCTGGGACTCTCCTCACCCTTTCGCTACAAAAGGAGAACCAGTTACAGACTTACAGGGTAAACGAACAAAAAATACACCTCCGATTGAATTTCTATCACTGCCTAGTATGAAGAATCAGCGGGGAGCATTCCTTACCAATAAAAATAACACAAAAATCTATCCGAACCTGCACTGTGTTGCACTGACAAAGTCTCATTTAGATTAGAGAATTAGGGTAATTCTCTGAGTAGGTGTGATCCTTAGGGAGTGTATAAAAAACAAGTAGAGTTATCCATGTCGAAGTGGGAGGAGGAGAATCTCCGAAGGAACCATAAGTTGGAACATTAGAATAGCAATAACGAGAGCTAGAGCAAGACAACTGGTTGGAATATATTTGCATATACTTGGAGAAGGTGAGCCATTAAGGAAGTTTATCATTACCATTTGCTTCCTGCTGTTCTCCTTCCAATAGTTTTTGTATCATAAATATTTACAAAACAGTTTTAAAAGACAGAACATATTTGGTCTCATACTAGGAAATGACTTATCTCAAAAGGTTGACTTGTGCTTTGAGACATGGTATACAATGAAGAAACAGAATAGAGTCGTCTTAAGGCAAAATATGACTGGGAAAGAAACTGTCACCTTGTTCTCCCTTTGTCATACCAAATCCGAAGTTTTCATAATTCTTAATAGTGTTGGAAAATTTCACAAGACTGACAATTAACGACGTCAGATACCATGTTGATTGTATGTGATCTTTGACCTTACATGTGGCAGACCATCTTACATGTGGAAATCTATGCTACAGAAATATAATTATGAGACACAAATGTTGCAGCATCATTTGCAGGAAGAATAAAAGAAAACAACCTGAATTTTCATCATTAGGAGAAACATGCGTTCTTTGTATAAAATGTTGTGCTATGAAAACTCCAAAATGTAGTTTTATATTGATATTGTTAAGATACTGGTGCCGGAAAATGGGGTGTCCTCGTCGGTGTGGTGTCCAGGTCCTTGGTATCTCGGAGCAAAGAATTGAATGAGACACACACCAGAGTGTAGAAATGAAACAAAGAGATAGTTTATTGAGGAGAAAGTACTCTCCAAAGAGGTAGGAGCTGCTCGAGCAGGAAAATGGCTCAAGAGCCCCGATGAACGAGGCTTTGGGGCTTTTATTTCCTTTGGCTGTAAGGGTTACGTCCATCTGGGCGTGGGGCTTCTTGATTGACAAGTTTGATTGACAAGGGGCCTATTGCATAACCCCCTTCTGACTGCGCATGCCCTTTCCCAGAGTTCAGTCTGTTGTAATGATACTAATGAACTTCCGGGCATATGTATGACATTACAATGAGGTTCAGGTGAGATGAAGGTCGTGTAGCTCTCACTGCGCAGGCGTTAGGAAGGGGCTCAAACTGGTGGGCTTCGTGTGCCCTCTGACTTCCCTGTGTTTGCCTGGAACTTCCTCCTGCGGCTGCCCAGCCTGGGGCGGGGATCACCAGTGAGAGGCGGGTATCAAGGCGGGGACTATTCCAGCAGGGCGAGTATCATAGGAGGGGTCCCGAGACTCCCCCTATTCTATCTTCCTTCCTCACATTCTCTTCAGTGACCCCCACAAATCTGCATGGAAAGCTGAGGGGCTGGAGGTCTCATCTTCTGTATCTGCTTCCTGCTGAAGATGGTCGTTGTCCCTACCTACTGGGGATTCACAGAACTCTCACCCTGTCTGATCTAAAGGGGGAGGGGGGTTTCGAGATCTGCCATGTTGACTTACTTCTCTGATCAAGATGGGCGGGAAGCCTTGTTGGGGTATTGTCACAGGTAGGCTCTACCTGTTCACCTGTGGGAAAGACCCAGCAGCACTCGGAGCACTTGCAAGTTCAGGTTGTTTAGTTTATGCCGGCGGGCTCAGAGGAGTTGTTTCCAAAGTCTGAGCCCTGAACAAAGGCAGGGTGGGGGAATTTATAGCACAGCATTTCCATAGTATCAGCAGTTTCCCGCGCGCGTGGGCTAGGGTTGGCCTGAACAGGGGCTCAGGGAAAAGAACCAGGAAGTGACTCTGGGGAAGGGGGTTCTCAGACTAGGCCATCAGCCACGTTGGGAGGCAATATTTCTCTACAGTATCACTTCTAGCCGATGGTCCTAGATGAGAAGAAACGAATTCAATTAATAGTTTAGAAAGCATTGACCCAAGAAATATCACCTGTCCAGTCCAAAAAGGTCTGGCGGGTGGGGGGCGGGAGTGCTTGCCTGTAGTGACTATAATCAACAAGCTGGGGACATGAGTTACAAGTTTGGGAGTAATTATCCATGGGGCACAGTCTGTTGCTCAAGGTGAGAAGCCAGGGAAAATGGATCAAGGAGGCGATTAAGGCTCTGGACTAGGAAAAAGGTGAAACTGAGAGCTACAGGACAAGGAAAAAGAGTGTACAGTGAGGTGGGGGAGGGCTCCTTCGTTTGGCCCATATCACTAATATTGAGTATAGTTTTCAAGTCATTATATTTGCAGTGTGTCACTTTGTTAACATAGCGCTTTGCTATCATTTCCATGTTTTTCATAGGGAGAAGTCTTAGCACTATCTGTAAAAATTACAGACTCTGGGAATTGGAGAAAAATGCAGATCCTTAGAGGGAAACCATGAGAGAGCGAAGCATAGAGTGGCTGAGAATATTTCCATTTTACTTACTTTTTGACAAAGATTTCATTTACCAATGTTTAGTAGTGTTTCATGAAATCAGAGAAGGTTAGAACGCAGAACTGCTGTAAGAGAATCCCCCCTCGATTGATTTCTTTACTGATATAGTGATTCATATTCATCCATTTTGACACAGGTTGCAGCTCTTCAGAAGCGAATTTGAATTACAAAATAAATCATATTTGTTGTAAAACAAGTACAGTTTAGATGAGTATGAACCCCTTTGCCACTTCTGGTGTTAGCAGTGTGGCCTGGAGCCTCCCACACTTCTCCCCATAATTAGGTACCTGTGCACATACCAATACATTTTACACATTAGGTCGGTTTTGCCCCCACCTTTTTTCTTACTTTCTTTTTTTAATAAAGTGTTATCACTTCTACAGATTAAATTTTGACTTGACACTTTCCACCTAACAATGCTACATCAGAGGGTTTCTGCCAAACCAAATTATGAATATCTAACTCATTGTTTTAATAATTAGCTGCACAACATTTAGTAGAAAGAATGTCTCTCTCAGTGATGCAGTTCTAGTTGTTTCCTTTTATTTCGTCCACAAAAGTTACTGCAACATTTGTGCCTGGTAGTTTGTACACATATCTACGGCACAGCCTTCCAAATGCATGATAGCTAGGTCGACAAGTATGTGCATTTTAAGAGAAATCTCATCAAATTACAAATTACTAAGTGTAGCTAGTCACACTTTAGTTACAGTGGCCATGTACAAAATTGTTGTCCATATCCAAATGGTAATCTTATACCTAACCCACACGGTAGCCCCGCACATAATCATTTTAATGTTTGCCAATCTGATAGATGGGAAAATTTTCATTTCTCTACTGTGTTTTGTGTGTGCGCGCATGCATGCGTGTGTGTGTGTGTGTGTGTGTGTGTGTGTTATCCAACACTCTCCTATTGGGACATTAACTCATTGTGAGTCACTTGTTTTGCAATTGTTCTCTCATTTTCCATGGTTCAACTTTTAACAAGGTCTCTGAACCCCTGGTGAATGAACTCTGTTGATCTTTCCCTTATCACACCTGCTTTTCTGGCCTGAAATAAAATGGTTTTCCACATATAAGACTCCTGGATTTTCTTTTGGCATAAATTATGTAATATTTATACCTTGCATAGTCAAGGGCTGTCCAGAAAGTATCCAGCCATGTAACTGTTCTCATTCTATCGACAATGCCTGGATTCTTTTTCTGGGAAGCTCTCGTGTTGGTAAATTCTTTTGTATTCTGCATCATTGGACAAAGAAGAAGACGGAAGAAAAAGCAACGTCACCAGTCCTCCCAGTACACAAGTGGCCAGGCAACTGGCAGACTCAGGAGATGAAGATGGCTTCCAGTTCTCGGTGCAGTGTCTTTTTCACCACACGTTACTGAATCGCATCATGGCATCTGGGATGCGGCACAAGTAGAATGCTATTTCATCCACCCTTTAGAACTGTTTTTCCTCTCAGATATCCTCCTGAATGCATCTTTCACCTCCTTGTTTCTCAAGCTGTAGATGAGGGGGTTCAGCATGGGGGTGACTACCGTATAAAACAGAGAAATCACTTTATTGATATCTAGGGAGAAGCCTGAGCCAGGCCGAACATAGTTGAAGAAGAGAGTCCCGTAGAGAATGCAGATGGCTGTCAGGTGAGAAGTACAAGTGGAGAAAGCTTTCTGCCTCCCGTCCGCAGTCTGGATTTTCAGAATGGCCACCAGGTTGCAAATATAGGAGACCGTGATGACCAGGCCACTGAGTACTCCTACAGCCCCAGCCAAGACGAAAAGCACTAACTTATTGGTCCGGGTGTCTGCACATGCTAAGGAAAGCAGTGGGGAGATGTCACAGAAGAAGTGATTGATAATATTTGGACCACAGAAGGGTAAGCAAAAAGTGAGGATCGTGTGAGTCATGGTGCTTATAAGAGCCACAGCGTAAGGCCCTACCACCAGCTGCTCACAGACCCTCTGGGACATGAGGAGCGTGTACAACAAGGGTTTACAGATGGCCACGTATCGGTCATACGCCATGGAAGCCAAAAGGAAACATTCGGTAGCCACAAAAAGACCGAAAAACCACATCTGTGCAGCACACCCCATGAAAGAGATGCCTCTCTTCTCTGCAAAGATATCCCAGAGCATCTTGGGGGCAATGGAAGAAGAAGAACAAACATCTACAAAGGACAAGTGGCTAAGGAAAAAGTACATAGGCGTGTGGAGTCTGGGGTCAATCCGTATGAGAGTGATCATCCCCAAGTTGCCCCCCAGCATGACAAGATAGATGAAGAGAAGCAGGACAAAGAGGACAATCTGCAGGGGGAGATGGTCTGTGAGACCCAAGAAGAGAAAGTTCGTCACTGTGGTCTGATTCCTGTCTCCCATTGGTCAGTTGTAATCTGCTATAAGAAAAAAATATTATAAAAATAACCTATCATTAACCATTATAAATAACATTTTAAGCCAATGACAGGTTATCTAAACGGGTCTATAATATAAAATTACTGAAAAATTGTTGAAATGGATAACAGTATTTCTAGGTCCTATTATTACAGGTCTGGGCAGTTGTGCAAAACTCCTGTGTAAACGTAGGCAAGTCACGCCTGATGTCTTTGGATTCCATGCTCTCTCCCATAAAGAGTCCAGCTATATGATCTAAAATTCCTCCAAGTTATAAAATGGTATTTAAAATGAGAATTTCTCTTCGTGTGTTGTCTTACTGGATAATGGAATAACAAAAGCCATGTAGGAACACTCCTACTGGAAACACTGGAAACACCGATGAGACATTTAGATCCCGGCATCCGCCATCAGGGAAGACTAACCAGGGAGAGTTCCTATTCTTATTGGATAATCAGCACCATTCTAATGCTGACTGGTCAGTACCATGCTGATATTATTAAGACACGGTTTGTAGGTGTTTGTCAGTCTACTCCCTACTCCCATTTAAGGATGTGGAAAGGATAAGGCACTAATGACCAAATGGCTACTACTATAAAGGCATATGACACCATGGAAGGAATGGAGAGGTCCTGCCTTGGACATCAAGCGATCTGACAAATGTTGCACAGCAACTTTTCATGGAAATTGTATAAAAAAATTAAGCATCTGTTGCACCAAAATAATGTACAATTATTTTACATGATAGCTCCTATTTTTTT
>PVJL010017146.1:0-19027 GCA_004026885.1 Lyroderma lyra | reverse complement strand
CGCAAAGACTTATGTACCCCAATGTTCATTGCATCACTGTTCACAGTGGCCAAAACATGGAAACAACCAAAGGTCCCTGCGACAGATGACTGGATAAAGAAGCTGTGGTACATATACACAATGGAATATTACTCAGCTATAAGAAAAGATGAAATATTGCCATTTGCGACAAAATGGATGAACCTGGAGATCATCATGCGAAGTGAAATAAGCCAGACAGAAAAAACAAAGAACTGCATGATTTCACTCATATGCGGAATATAAAACTGAAAGCAAAGAAAAAAAGAAATGAACAAACAAATAACCCATGGACACAATCGATAGTTTAATGTTTATTTGGGGACGAGTGGGTTAGGGAGGGGAGAAAGAGGAGGGGGTGGGAGAGGAGGGGGGGAAGCTAAATATAAGATGATAGAAAGAGAAGTCACATTAGGTGGTGAACTTATTATACATCAAGTTGACAATGCACTGTAGAATTATATGCCTGAAACCTATGTAATCCTTGCTAACAGATGTCACCCCAATAAGTCTAACAATAAAAATGAATTAAAAAAAAAAAAGAAAAAAGTTAAGAAATACCTTTTGCAGTCACAACAAAATGAATAAAGTACCTAGAAATAAACTTAACAAAAGATGTAAATGACTTATATATTGAAAACTAATATACTATTGAAAAAATTTAAAAAGTCACAAATAAATAAAAAGATATCTTTGTTAATGTATTGAAAGAATCAACATAATTAAAATGGCCATGTCACCCAAAGCAATATACAAATTTAATGTAGTCTCCATCAAAATCCCAACATTTCTAAAAAGAGATTTTCAAAAATCCTCATATTTGTATGAAGTCACAAAAGACCCTGTATAGACAAATTAATCCTATGAAAAAAGAACAAGGCTGGCATCACAGGCCCCCAATTCAATTTATACTATAAAGCAATAATTGTCAAAACAGCATGGTATTAGTAAAACAGGCATAAGGAACAATGGAATAGATTTGAGAACCCAAAAATAAACCTACATATATATGGAAGATAATTTTCAACAAATGAGTAAAAGCATACAATAAAGAAAAGAAAAGTTTCAATAAATGATGCTGAGAAAATTAAAAAGTTATATGCAAATGAATAAATCTATATAGTGATTTGTTATCATATACCAAAATTAACTTAAAATGCATAGAAGACTGATACATGAGACCTGAAACAATAAATTACATAAAAGAGAACATAATACTGAACTTATGGACCTTGGTTTTAGAGAGGAATTTATGAATTTGACCTCAAAGGCAAGGGAAGTAAAAGCAAGAATAAATGAATATGACTATATCAAACTAAGAAGCTTCTGCACAGCAAAAGAAATGGTCAACAAAACACTGAGGCAACCAACCAAATGGGTGAAAATATTTGCAAATAACATCTCTTATAAAAAGCTAATATCCAAAATATACTCATATGAAAAACTTGTACAACTTAAAAACAACAAAAAAACCCAATTAAAAAATAGGCAGAGGACTTGAACAGACACTTCTCCCAAGAATATTACAAATGACCCACAGATATATGAAAAAATCTTCAATTTCACTATTAGACAAATGCAAATCAGAACAACACATCTTTTCGAATCACAATCATTAACAAGACAAATAATAACTAGTGTTGAAGAGGCTGTGGAGTAAAAGAAACCCTCATATACTGCTGGTGATAATATAAGTTGGTACAGACACTATAAGAAATAGTATAGACATTCCCCAAAAAATTAAGAATAAAGTTCCCATATAACCCAGCAATCCCACTTCTTAATATCTACCCCAAAATTTTAAAAACCTTTTTTTGTGAAGATATATGTACTTCAATGTTCATGAAAGCATTACTCACAGTGGCCAAACCATGGAAAAAAAGTTTTATTCTATAGTTTATTGGTAAAGAAAATATGGTACATATACACAATAAAATATTACTCAGCCATAAAAAGATGAAATGCTGTCATTTGTGATTACATAAATTTTGAGATTATCATGCTAAGCAAAATATTAAAAGCTCAGACAGAATAAGTTAAGAACCATATGACTTCACTTATATATGGGATGCAAAACCAAAAGCAACAAAGGAACAAGAAAAACAAACAAACAAACAAACACATACACACAGACAATAGTTTAGTGGTTACCAGAGAGAAATGGGAAAGGGTGGTAGAAAAGGGAGGGGGATTGCTTATACAGTAATGGAAGGAGAACTATTTCTTGGTGGTTGAGAAAACAATGCAGCACATAAATGATATATTATAGAATTGTACACATGTGTTTAGGCACCTCATTGTTCACTGTCCTCAACAACTTTGCTTTTCTGCTTCTGCTGTTCTTGGTGCTTTGAGCCTGATTCCTGGCCACATCAGCAGCATTGTCTTATCTGAAGTCTTTATATTAACCCTCCTTGTATTCTTGTACTAGTGCCCACTTTCCTCTGACTCTGCCATCCTCAACTTTGGTATACTGATTCTTTTCTTTTATCTAAAACTGTCTGCAATACTGTTAGCTATTTTAAGACTAAAAAATGGCAGCTACTTTTTTCTGTATATTTTATTTTCCCAGAAAGCTTGTGCCAGGTCTAATACCATATGCTCTGTCGTATACCATTTCCCTCCCCATCCTCTCTCTCTTTTCTAAAAATTAATTAATTAATGTATTTATTTAGTTTCACAGGAATTGTGGCAGGCTTGTCTTTCTATTAATTATTAATATTTCAAAATTTTAATCTTGGGCCCTAAGTATAAATCTTCAGGACTCAAATATCTTACATTATTTTTCTGGAAATACAGCATATGAAACAATGTATCCTAGTAATCTCCCTTCTGGTTTAGTATTAAAGAATTCTTGGGATAACTATGTACATGTAAAATACTATCTCTCTCTCATTCTCTCTCTCTCTTTCTCACTTTTCTTTCCATCTCCCACATCTGCATATTAACAAACTCAGAAAAATGTTTTTTTCCAATTTTTAATCAATGTGCACTCCAAAAATAATGTAAAAATGGGAATCTTTTTACTTCTATTTTATTTTCTGAGAACTATTTTTTCATGTCAAATAATAAAATTATTTTGTATCTTTTACAGGATCACATTAAGAGAAAACCAGAATCATCTTTAATAATACATACACACTGAGACACTTTTTAGTGTCCAGACTCAATATCTGAGATTTATTAATTCCTCTTTTAAAGGTAATAAAGTTGGTTCATTATGTGTGAGCTCAGGTTTCATATTTTAGACTCTATCTCTTGTGCAAACTTCTAGGGCAGATTCTGTGAGGGGCGGGTAGTCCCACTTAGCTAGAGGCAAGAATTAACTAGAGGTCAAGAACAGTTTGCCAACCAGTATATCTCTGCACAGCTTTGCCCAGGCTCTTCTTGTTAGTACCCTCCAGTGATCTTTACAGTTGTCATTTGAAATTACCAAAGGTAATTAACAGTTTCGGGATATAGATTACAAGCTCCAAATACATTCCCTTGACTCAAAGACCAGTTGTTGGTTTGCACACTGGCCTTCATATACAAAAAGCAAGGAGAGAATGAAGAAAGAGGCAAACCACTCCAGATTTTTGGTGTCAGTTTTAATAAGCAAGGGAACTCATTTGTATTTGTTAGCAGCAGAATTAGTGAATATTTGTATTTACTTACCAAATATTTTTATTAAATTAAATTTATTGGGGTGATATTACTTAATAAAATTATATAGGTTTTAAGTATACAATTGTATAATGCATAATCTCTATATTGCCTTGTATGCTCATGACCCGAAGTACAGTCTCCTTTCATCACCAGATAGTTGACCTTCACTTTCTTCTAACTATTTCCCATCTACTCATCCTTTGGTAAACTGTTAAACTATTGTTTCAGTTTGTGAGTGTTTGTTTGTTTGTTTGTCTTATTTGTTTGTTGCTTTTAGTTTTATATTCTACATATGAGTGAAATCATACCGTTTTTCAAAGTTTTTCTGTATGATTTATTTCACTTAGCATAATAATCTCACATCTTGAACATTTATATAAAGATTTCACATGGATTCAGTTATGTATATCATCCAAATGGTCTTAACAACACATTGTTATCTCAAGACTATGTTTTTAAGGCAGTTTCTAGTGTGGAAAAGACAGCAGAGCACACATTTCAAGAACAGAGAAATGGGTGAAAAGCCTCAAACTCCTGGGTAGAGTTCAAAAGTTATACCCTATTTTAAACCTGATGGGAACTGGAAAGATGCCAAAAATACAAAGATGTATAACATGGAGTTTTTTCTCTCAAAGATTGTCTACTGCAGTGGTTCTTAAATTTTAGTTTTCTTAAGAATCAAAGGGAAAGTTGTTTAAAATATAAGTTTTTGCCCTCCACCTCCAGGTCCTGGTGAAATTTAAAATTCCACATTTATAGTAAATGTTTCTCAATAATTCTATACAATAATCATTCTCTGTAATGTACTGATACAGTGAAAAATATGAGAAAAAAAGAAGCAATGATGACAAACACAACAAAAACTCAAAATTGCTAAGAATTGCACCTAGTGAGAGAATGACATTTATGTGTTCTGTGTATACATGACATACAGCCTTTAGTTCATATCTAGAATTGGATAATCACATATACAACTTAGAAATTTGTCTTTCATTTTCACCTGCTGAAGAAATGGCATTCTGAGTTCAGCTTACAAAGTCCTAATTGAGAATGTATGAGTCAGAGTAATATATGGGTGCTGGTATGATAATAGTGTGCCACAGCCACATTTATTATTATTTTGTGTTTATTTATGAAATTTGTTGAGGTAACATTGGTTAGTATTAGTATAATTACATAGGTTTCAAGTGTGTGTAATTCTACAATAAATCATCTATTTGTTGTACTGCATGCTCACCACCTAGTCAGTTCTCCTTACATCACGATATATTTAACCCTCATTGCACCTTTCTACCTCCCCCCTCCAACTCTTCTTTCTTTTAACTGTTATTTTACTGGAAAAACAAAAAGCCAGTAACATCTTAGACATAGGTGGTTGCCATAGACATAGAAGTTTTAATTTACCTTGGAACATTGCTGCAAAAAGCAATGAAATAGCAATTCAGTGGAGGTCAGAGGCACAAATTCACTGGAGCTACAGTCAAACCAAACAGCTTCTCAATCCATTCAATAAGAAAAAAATATCAAGAACAATATCACATCACTTATATGTAGAATATAAAACTAAAAGTTAACTAAAAAAGAAACAACAACAACAGAAAAAAAAAACACAAGGACACTGTAAATAGTTAAGTGATTACTTAAGAATAAGGGAGGAAGCTGAGCAGTGGGGAGGAGTGGGGCATCAAATATGTAGTGATGGAAAAAGAACTGATTCTGAGTGGTGAGCACTCAGTGCAACAAATGGATGATATATTGCAGAGTTGTATATCTAGAACCTATGTAATTTTTGCTGACCAATGTCACCCCAATGAAATTAACAATAAAAAAAAATGTTGCAGTTGCCACTGTAAGGTAAACGGAAAAAATGTTCACATCAAGACAAATGTTTCACTCTTGCTTACATCTCTTCAAATTCCTTGAGGTCCTCTGGCCATGGACTTTTCAACTGCTATGCCAAGAATTCTGGGTAGTAGAAAGAACAGAAAATAGAAAGAAATTTTCCTTTTAATCTAGAGACTCAATGTAAAAATTTAGAACTACAATGAAATTCTCAAATCTGAAACCTTGTGATCTAGCATAGATATAAATAGAATAATTAAAAAAAAAAAAACCCTGCCTATATAGGGTATGGGACTGTCCAGGAGGGAGTTACTGCATTAGAACTCCCAAATGCCATTTTGTCACTGCTACACTTCTGGAATAAAGACTATGTTTAAGTTGCCTGTGGCTTCTCAATTCTTCTTTGTCCTGGCCAAATCTAGTGTAAACCTGCATGAACTTGGCCATTTGCAATACAATCAACAAGTAGTTTTATAGTAGACTATTTGGTGGCTATTCCCAAGTATTAAAATACATAACATTTGAAATATAAATTATGTTCTCTGTCTACATAAAATAGTATGGAAAACTTTTGAAAAGATTAAGTGTAACATTGCCTTTTATAAAATTACTGTCAAGTGTTGGAATGACTCAATTTAATCTGAGTGCTTTTGAAATTACGTAGTATAATACATGTGTCATAATGTTCACTGCTTTAAACTTCTTAGTCTAACAGGAGAACAGATTTGTAGAGGCACATATTTCATCTTTTGATGGTCTGGGTAAGCTATCAGCATAACTTCTTTTTCTTTAATAAACGAAGGGAACTATTTTCTCTAAAGCTCAAGCAAAGAAAAAAATAATAATAATTTGCACCAAAGCTGCAAAATAGTTTTGTACTTTTTGGAAAGTTGTGTATCAATATTCAGTGCATAATGTTTCTAATTAGTGTTGTATTTTTTTTTTTTGTTAAGCATGTTTTTATTGGTTTTGTTTGTTCTAAACATTAAGGCAGAGATTTTAATTTTGAGTATATGACACACCATTATCATTGGTTCTCTAGAATTTTATTTTGTCACTATATTTTTTCTTAATCCTTGGTGTCCAATACAATTACCCTTTTTACTCTGCCCTACTCCCCAGTCTCTCATATTAACAGCTACTCTCATGTGTTTATTATGCTCTTCTCCTAAGTGTTTTATTAACTTTCTTGAGTAAACATATATATCCTTGAAACATACTTAGTGTTGTTTTGCACAGGAGATCAGTGTAGTAGTTGAGAATGTGGATGCTGGATTCACCTGTCTGGGTTGATAATGTAATCATGCCATATACTTGGCACATGTTCCTGGGGCTCATTATTTAATATATCTATTCCTCAATATTCATCAGGACAATGAGAATATTAATAGTCTGGATGGACAGTTGTGTGAATTACAATGTGTATAAACTGCTTAAAACAGTGTCTAGCATATAGTAAGCACTACATGGATATTAGTATTGTTCAGTGTATTTAATTTGCAAAAATGGTATTGATCTATAGAATTCATTTTTATTATAAAAGTTTTCAATAACACCATATTTGCATGATCTATCCATTTTTTTAATGGACATTGCTTCTGAGTGTTGTATGGTATTTCACAATACATATTCTATCCATTTTACTTCTATATTATCTGCTTATATAGATACTCAGGTTGCTTCTGTCCTCCTACATTGCAGACAAGGCTATAATGAATGTCATTATATTGCTGAAGAACTGTGAAAGAATTTCTCCGGGTCATGTATCCAGTAGTAAGATTATTTTGCTGTTGGGTGTACAAATACTTTATTTTGACAAGGACCATCATTTGTTCTGCAGATGGATCTTATCAAAAATAGGAATTTTTCCTCTTCTCTCATTCTCACCAACACATGTTATGATCTGGCTGTCTGACTTTTGCTAATTTGCTGGAAAGAAAGATATTCTGTCATTATAGGTTTTTGTTTTTCTGATGGTAGAGATTTGCATTTATAAAATATATTCATCAGCCATTTAAATTTTCTCTATTCATACCCTTTGCCCATTTCTCTAATTCAGTTCCTGTCATTTTTTCACCATTTTGTAGGAGGTCCTCGTGTATTTTAGAAAATAATTTGTTAGTTTTATATGCTGCAAATGTCTTGTCCAAATCTGCCATGTGTCAATTTATTTTGCTAAAGACTGTCCCTCATATCACCTTTTATAAGTAATTTGTATTATAAAAAGATGTTAACATACACTCAAATGAATATTTCATCTATTATAACTAATTTTTTTCTTTTTATTAATGTGGTGAATTATATCAAACTATAGTTTAATGTTAATTATTTTCTCATTCCTGAGGAAACAACACACTTGACTGTGATGCACTTTTAATTTACTATTAAATTTGGTTAGCTAAAATTCTATTTAGAATAAATATGTTCATGATTGTAAAGACATTGGCCTATGATTATTTCCTTGTGATTCTTTAAGTAGTTATACTCATCTTTTATAATGAGTTGAAGTTTATTTACTCTTTCAAAAACTTTACTCCTATAAAAGGAGAATATCTTTTCCTTAAAAGTTTTGTGACATTCATCTCTAAAATGAGTGGATATGAAAATTTTTGTAAAAATTGAAGACTGTAATGGAGATTCAAATCTCTTGGTCTTTTAATAGATATTACTTTTTATTTGGTTAGCTATCTTTATTTGATTTACTTATTTATTGATTTCTGTTTTTATTCTTTTTTTTTTCCTGTATTTTTGTGAGGAGTTATTCTAGTCCTCTTTGTTTCTAGCTTCATCAGTTGAAAGTTTAAAGTATTTGTATTTTATCCTTCCTGTGGGTGTTTTTTTTTAAGTATATGTATTTAAAAGTATAAATGTTTAAGTATTTTTTAGCTGTGTCTTCCAGAATTTTAAATGTAGTCTTATAATTATTATTTAATCCTAAATATTCTCCAATACTGTTATTGATTTAATTAATCTCTAACAAAAGCTTTATTTGGTAGCATGTTTTATAGTTCACAAATATGTTTTTAGTTAATTTTTGTAACTGATTTCTAATTTCATTGCATAACATAATCTTATAAAATGTTGTTTTTTATAATAATATTTCTTTGGCCAGTATTGATGCTTTCTTTGTCATTATAATTTTTGTGACTGTTCCAATGTGAGCATTAAAAGTGCGCATGCATATGCACACGCACACACACATATGATAGGAAAACCCTGAAAAACTAGAATTTATTTATTAAAAAGTGTGCATTTATTCTTACATATTTAAACTTTAGTCACTTTAAAAGTACTCTCCATTTGATGTGATACACCTCTTCAGATATTTTTTCAACTGCTCAAAACATTTTTGAACTTGTCAATTTTGATACCATTTAGTGCTCCTGCCTTTTTTATTTCACCTCTTTAAGAGTGGCAAAGAATTTCTTTTTGAGGACTTTTTCCTCCCAGAAAACAAACAAACAAAGCCACTTGGGGCAAGATCAGGTGAATAGAAAGTGTGAGGCATGAGATTCATGATATTTTTGGTCAAAAACTGCTGAATACTCAGCATGGTGTGGGCAGGTGTGTTGTCATGCCACACACTGTTCATGTAAATCATCCATCACAAAATGGGCAAAGGCATTAAGAGATACTCCAAAAAAATTGCTTGAAGCCCAATGCAGCCTCATATAACAATGCCAGCTGGTAAATTGATGCAGAGGATTCCTAGAATACTCACCTAGTGGGGGAAGCCTGTACTACAAGGGGCTTGCCCTTCAAGTAATAATTTTGAATTTTTGGGGGTCCCCCCTCATCTATAATATGAGTATATAAATATACAAGGGCTGTCCAGAAAGTATCCAGCCTTGTATCATGAAAACTGAAGGCATTTATGGCTGGATTTTTCTGGACAGATCTTGTATATAAGTATGCACACTAATCTATGCAAACCTAATTTTATGTTAATGAGATTTTAAATAACTTTGCTTATTTTGGCTTCATGATCTATGAGTTTCTGAGAGGAGTAGTTATAATCTATGACTATAACTTTTGTTATATAAGTTTACACATATTGTTAAAAGATCAGAATATAGTGTAAAACTATACATTAAAAATCCCCAAACCCATATCTTCACAAACCTATTTTTTTCCTAGAAGGAAGGAACTCAAAGTTTTTATGATTTTTTATGTTAATTCTTTTTCATATTGCCAAATTTTAAGTTTACATATGTGTGTGTGTATATATGGTTAACATTATATATATATAGGCAGTATTTATGATTTTCTACCGTGAAATAGGAAGTTTTAGCTGTATTAAATATACCCTCCTTTTCTTCTTCCCTCTTTTTTTTACCATCACACAGCACAGTAATATTTTTCCCAAGTTAGCTTCATAAAGTGCTATCATTACCTATTTTTAATGTATTTTGTTTATGTTTAACAAGTGCTTTATTTTCCCACTTGCTGTTTATCAGAAATATAAAGCTCCCTTCAATATTATCAAACATATCAGAGAGTCTACCAGTTAAAAAAATTATTTTTCTGACTTAATTTGGTACATGTTGTTTTTTTCTTTAATTTTTTTAACTAAACACTTTAGAATTTCCTTGTCTTTTTTTTTCTAGTGTAGTGATTATTTTCTGTTTCCCAAATATTTCTGGTTTGCTTTCTTATTTTTTCTGAGCAGATCTTTCAGTGACTTCTTGACAAAGAATCTATAGAAGAAAATGTTGTCAGAATTTGCTTTGCTGAAAAAAATATATATATATATTTCATAATTAACTGAAGATTTAATAGTATATAATACTATGTTTGACATCATTTTTTAAAAACCATGTTTAAAGTATGGCTTCATTGTATCTAGCTTCTAATGTTGCTGTTAAGCCATTGTTCCTGGGTTGTTTCACCTTTCTTGCAGTAAGAGAAAAAAGGGGATTAAATATAATATTTGAGAGACAAATCTGTCCACTTGCAACTGTACTCCTGCTACTACATTTTTACATCTCAATCAGTCTTGGGAAGACCTTAATGTATTCCTGCCATCTGATGCTGGAAAAGAGCTCATCAATCTTATTTTCTGCTTCAGAGTATTGTAGAATGGCCCAGCCAGGGTAATGTCAGGAAACAAAAGAACATATTCAGAAAACATTCATTTGATCCATGAACCTAGACCTCCTCTCCAGGATGCTATTCATCCAGACATAAGTACTTCATTTGTATGATCCATAAACCACATTCTAATTCTGAGACACTGCTAGTTTGAGTTTAGGGTCAAATATTAACTTACAACAATGTACCATCTAGGAACTCCAGGAATTTTTATACTGTAGGTAAATCTTTATGTTCAAATAAAAGATTTTTTAGTTTATTTTGCCATAATAAACTGCTATTAAAATAAAGTCTATGTATTTTTAATCTATTTGTCAGTCTTTCCTCTTTTAGTAGATGACATCTCTCTCCAGAATTAGCCTTATTTCTTCTTTCTTCATCTCATATATTTATTTCATTACCAAGTCCTATAATTTTTTTAAAACTATATTTTAAGTCTGTTCATCTTCTTTATATCCTTCACCAGGACAGTAACTAAATTCTATTATTGCTTATTTGGACCACTTCAGTAGCTCTAAATGGTCCCATCTTTCTATTTATTAAAAATTGGCTTTATTGTATGCTAGCCTTCCTGGAAACATTATACTTGGTTGGAGGTCCTTGGTTTTCAATACGTTAAATATTTTCTGCCAATCACTTCTGACATGTAAAATTTCTGGTGAGAAATCAGCTGAGAATCAAATGGTGTCCTCAGTAAATTTAACAATAAAATGAAATTGGCTTTGTTGAAGTATAATTTACTTACATATAATTCACTCACTACAAATGAAAAGTTTTATCAATTTTAGCAAATTTATATAGCTGTGCATCCACCACTACAATCAAGTTTTTATTTTTATTGTGGAAAGAATACTTAACATGATATCTACCTTCAACAAACTTTTAAGTAATATAGAGCATAGTGGTTAGGCATTCATAGAATTTACAAAGTGATCCTCACAATAATGTAGTACCCATCTGTCACAATACATAATTATTACAATATTACTCACATTGACTATTTCCCTTATACCATGCTTTACATTCCAGTAACTATTCTGTCACTTCCAATTATACTCTTTACTTCCTCTACCTTTTTGAACTAACACAAACCCTCCTATCCTCTGACAACCATTAGTTTTTTCTCTTTATTTATGAGTCTGTTCCTATTATGTTAGAGCATTTAAAGTGGTCTTTAGATTCCACATATAATTGAAATAATATATTTGTCTTTCTCAGTCTGACTTATTACAATTACCATAATATCCATTAAGTCCATCCATGTTGTTCCAAATGTAAGATTTCATTCTTTTTATGAGTAATATTCTATTATGTATATGTACCACTTCTTTTTTATCCAATCATCTATTGATGGACACTTAATTTGATTCCAAGTCTTGGCTATTATAAATAACACTTCAGTGAACATAAAGATGCATACATTTTTGTGACTAATCAGAGAAATGCCAATTAAAATAAAATTAAATATCATCTCACTGTTGCAGGAATCTAGGCCTGGCAGAGAGAATGAATCACTCGAACACCAAAGGTAGTAGAGGAAGGGGTTCTTTATTCAGCTGGTGGGGCTGGGGCTGACAAAAGCTAAAATGGCCAAGTTCCCCTACTAACTCTGGTCCTGTCTTTTTATAGGACTTACAGGTTTAAAGGAGCAACCATATTGCCTTTGATTGGTGGTCCTAATACATTGGTGGGTTGTTACATGTGAAATAAATCAGCAGAATCATCAGCTGAATCAGAAAACTCTTTATGGTGAGGCTTCCTTCATCACAACCATCAGAATGGCTATCATCGATAAATAAACAAGTGCTGGCAAGAATCTGGAGAAAAGAAAATCTTCATGCACTGTTAGTGAGACAGCAAATTGGTTAATTACCCATGAAAAACATTATGTAGTTTTCTCAAAAACTTAAAAATAGAACTGCTTTATGACACAGCAATTCTACTTTTTGTATTTATCTGAAGAAAGTCAAAACTCTAATTTGGATAGGTATATGCATCCCCACATTCATTGCAGCAGTGATTTATTGAAGATAGTCATTCTGATGATTGTGAGATGGTATTTAATTTGGTTTTAATTAAAATTTCCCTGATGACTAGTGAGGTTGAACATGTTCTCAGATGTCTATTGACCATCTGTATGTTGTCTTGGAAAATATATCTATTCAGGTCCTCTGCTCACTTTTAACTGGATTCTTTGTTTTCATTACATTGTATGAGTTTTTAATAAATTCTGGATATAAAGTTCATATCAAATGTATCATTAGAAAATATTATTTCTGACTCAGTATGTAGTCTTGTAGCACTGTTGATGCTTTCCTTTGCTGTGTAAAAACATTTCAGTTTGATGTAGTCCCATTTGTGTATTTTAAATTCTGTTTCCATGCTCCTCCCCCCAAAATACATACAAGAGCAATACCAGAGTTTACCACCTGTGTATTTATCAAGGAGTTTTATAGATTTTGGTGTTATACTTAAGCCTTCAGTTATTTTGAGTTTATTCTTGTACATGATGTGAGGTGGTCTAGTTCTAATTTTTGCATATATTTATCCAGTTTTTCTAGTCTTTACCCTTTGTATATTCTTGCCTGCTTTGTCATAAATATGACAAAGCTCTCTATAGAGAGCTTATTTCAAGCTCTCTATTCTGTTCCATTGACATCTGAGTCTATTTTTGTACCAATATTATTCTGTTGTTTATCATAGCTTTGTACTATAGTTTTATATCAAGGAGTGTGATACTTCCAAATTTGTTTTTTGTTGTTGTTGCTATTGTTGTTTTCTCAAGATTACTGTGGCTCTTCAAGGTATTTTGTGAGTCTATATAAATTTTAAGGTTATTTGTTCTAGTTTTGTGAAAAATATCATTGCTATTTAATAGGGATTGCATTAAATATAGATTTATTAGGCTTGTAGGGGCATTTTAACAACATAATTTATCTTATCCATGAGTACAATATATGCTTTCATTTATTAGATCATATTTAATCCTTTTCAATGTCTTATAAATTTTTGTTTACAGGTCTTTTATGTTTTTTTAATTTAAATTTATTCTTAGGTAATTATAATTATTTTTGATACAATTATAAATGAAACTTTTTAATATTAATTTCTCTTTTTGATATTTTGCTATTGGCATATAAAAATGTAACTAATTTCTTATATTAATTTTGTATCCTGCTTCTATAAAAATTTGTTTAT
This sequence comes from Lyroderma lyra, assembly GCA_004026885.1. Lineage (NCBI taxonomy): Eukaryota > Metazoa > Chordata > Mammalia > Chiroptera > Megadermatidae > Lyroderma > Lyroderma lyra. The sequence continues at coordinate 5,230 of PVJL010017146.1, read as the reverse complement.
TAGTTCTAGTATTTTTTGGTGGAATCTTTAGAGTTATTGCTGTATAGTATCATGTCATCAGCAAATAGTGACAGTTAAACTTTTTTTCTTTCCAAATTAAATGACCTTTTCTTTTCTTCTTTGATTGCTGTAACTAGGAATTCCAATACTATAATATGTTGAATAAAAGTAGTGAAAGTGGAGATCCTTGTCTTCATCCTGATCTTAAGAAAGTGATTTTAGCTTTACCTCATTGAATATGATATAAGATATGGGTTTTGCATATTTAGCCTCTATTTTGTTTAGGTATGTTTTCTTTATTCCAAATTTGCTATGAGTTTTTCTCATAAATAGATAATGGATTTTGTCAAATGCTATTCTGCATCAATTGATATAAGCATATGATTATTAATCTTCAGTTTGTTTATGTGGTGAATCACTTTAATAGATTTATAATATATTAAACCAAGTTTGCATTCTAAAAATATATCTCACTTGATGGTGTATAATTTTCTTTAATATATACTTATTTTGGTTTGCTAATATTTTCTTAAAATTTTTTTGCATCTGCGCTAATCAGGAATATAGGCCTGTATTTTTCTTGTAGTGTCTTGTCTGGTTTTGAAATCATGATAATGCTAGCCTCTTAAAATAAGCTTGGGAGACAGCTCTTTTAAAAATAATTGGAATAGTTTGAGAAGAATAGGTATAAATTCTTTTTTAATGTATAGTAAAATTTGTGTGTGAAGCCATTTGGTTCAGGACTTTTGTATGTTGGGAGGTTTCTGATTCAATTTTGTTAGTAGAAGTCAGTGTGCTACAAATCTCTGTTTTAACATCATTCAGTCTTGAAATTTCAATTTTTCTAGGAACTTATTCATTTATTCCAGGTTATCCATTTGTTGGCATATAATTGTAGTATGTTGTTAAAATTTTTTGTATTTCTATGGTGTCTGATATGACTTCTTTTTCACTTCTGATTTGTTCATTTACATTCCCTTTCTTTTTTTCTTGATGAGTTTGATGGATTAATTAATTTGGTTTACACTTTTATAAAAACAGTTCTTGATTTTATGATATTTTTAGACTCCATTTATTTATGCTTTCATCTTTATTATTATTATTATTATTATTATTATTATTATTATTATTTACTCACTTTGGTTTCTTTTCTCTTTAGGGGTAAGTTTAGATTGTTTACTTAAGACATTATATTTTTTGAGGTAGGCCTGCATTGCTATAAATTTCCCTATTAGCACTGTTATCACTGTAATTCACAAATTTGGGGTTATTGTATTTTTATTTTTAGTTGTCTCAAGTTTTTTTTAATATTTTTTTTATTATCTCATGGTTAACACACTCAATCTTTAGTGTCACATTATTTAGCTTCCATATGTTTATGTGTTTTTGAGGTTTTGTTTTGTTTTGGTTTTTTTGTAAATGATTTCTATAATTGTTTCATTCCATTGTGTTTGGCAAAGAAGTCAGATATAACTTCAATATTTTTAAATTTGTGGAGCCTTACTTTCTGGCTTAACATATGAAATAGCTGTGAACACTTGCCACAAACACAGTGCAGAGGGATCCCACAAATTAGGATTTGCCTCAAATAGGCTCTGGCACCTCCCCAGATCACCCTGTATGTGTGCTATTTCTAAACCTAATTGTGTGGTGCTCTGTTGTAGTCTGAAGCTGGCCACTGGGTGTATTGGTTCTGGGCCTTCCTGGAGGAGGTACCAGTCCAGGCTGACTTCAGCCACTACTTGAACCCAGCCCAGGTCTATCTGGTAAAAGATACAGAGTAATTTTTTTTTTTGCTAGATACATGTGTTAGGCCCAGAGGCAAATTGGAGAGTCCATGCTGTAACCCTAGCCAGCTGCCATTCATGTCAGGCCTGAAACAACACAGGAAATGGCACAAGGCAAACTGATGCCAGCTGTTGCCTGCCTTAGAGAGTTTTTAAGAAAGCTTGTCATACTGAAAAAAGCCAAGGGCAATCTTGGAATTGGGTGGCACAAGGTGTCAGGGAATAAACATGGTGGGACAAGAAGTGTTTATTTGGTTAATTCAGATTCAGATTTAGCACCTGCCTGCTTTTGTAGGTTTTGTTGTGGCAGGGCTCCACACAGAAACAATGGTGGCCATCATCCTGAAACCACGCAATTTAGTTTTTTAACTGCTACATGTGGGTGTGCAACCAGCCCAGCTCACATCTCCACCCTTTCTAACAGTCTGTATGTTATATCTTCTTCATATCCATAGTTATAAGATTTCTATTCAACTAGTCTTCATTAGTTCTTCAGACTCATTTCTCAATAATTCAGTTATAATCTTGATGTAATCATGAGAGAAAATGAGCAGTGATTAACTATTTGGCTATCTTCACCAGAATCCCACATTTTATTTATTTATTCATACATTCATGAACATTTAGTTTGTTTTCACATTGTGGCTAATGTGAATAGTGCTGCAATTAATATCTTTAATATTGCATTGAAATTCTGATTTCAATTATTTTGGATATTAACCAGAAGTGGAAATACTGGAACACATGACAGTTTTATTTTTAATTTTTTGAGGAACCTCTATACTGTTTTCTATTAAAGCTGCACCATTTTGCATTTCCACCAATAACATACAAGGTCCCAATTTCTTTACATTTTCAAGGTTAATGACGATTAGTGATGTGAAGCATGTACATGATGGCTAGTTATAAGTTTTTTTCTGGAGAAATGTCTCTTCAAGTACTTAGCTCCTTTTTTTATTGTTAGACTTATTGAGGTGACATTGGTTAACAAGAATTACATAGGTTCCAGGTATACAATTCTACAGTACATACTCTAGGTGTTGCATTATATGTTTACCACCAGTGTCAGTTTTATTTCTATCACCATATCACATGTGTTCCCTTCCCTCCTCTCCCAAACCCACACTCTTCTCCCACCTCCTCTCTTCTTGCCCCCAGGTAACCACTAAACCATTGATTGTGTCCATTACTTTTTTGTTTGTTTGCTTTTTCTTTGTTGCTGTCTGTCATGACCTGCATGGGGAACAAAAAACCCAAAGGGAGGTGAAGGGGACTGAGAAAAAACACAGAGACACAAACAGAGACATAAGAGAAAACTGGGACCAGGTGATTCTCTGAGCTCTGATGGAGACACAGAGATGCCATCTGACAGCAGCACATTTATTTTATAGGGCAAGAAAAAACAGCAGGGAAAGTTAAAGATGCAAAAGCTGGAAAGTATATCTCAACCAATAGATATACATTGTGTTTTCCTACCAGCTCGTTACAACCCCAAATGACTACACCTAATTGACATCTTGCCAATTAACCTTGAAGCACAACCTATTATACATTTTTCCTTAAGCATGTGAGTCATGAATCATATCTCAGGTTATTCACAGAAACCAAGCAGTTTTGCTATACTTGGGCTTACTGGAAACTTTCCATGCATGCTGCTTTTCTATAGCCTGTTTTTTACCTTACCATGGCCTTCAAACCACATGCTCCCTGCATCTCCTCATTTTTTGTTTTTTTAAGAAGAGATGGTATGCCCTTAATTGGAGTATTCAGACTTAGGATGGGACTTGTGGGGCCAAGAAACTCCAGCTTCAAGGACTGAGAGCCCCGAATGGGGCCTGATGCAAAATTTCATTTGTGGACAGAATGAGGATCTGAAACTTGTATGGGGAAGTAAAACTTGTTCTTTTCAAGATCTGTGATTATTGTGCCTTATGGCTGCTTTTTCTAAAAGTCCCCATTGTGCTCCAGCACATATTGTGCCTTCTCACACCAGTGCTTAACCCCAGTGAATGGAGTTACTGTTATTACAAGAAGATCCATTAAGGAGGAATGGCAAATATCATTCCAATCCAATCTCTAATTGAACTGTACATGGGAAGCAAGGCAACCAGAGGGCAAGAGATTACCCTCAGAAAGGGTGAGTGTCTATGCCTCACCTTTGTTGAGCCCAAGCTCTCTTTTGATGGGCCCTGTGTGACAGTGCCTGTCTTAGGTTTTTTCCTCCCTGGAGGAATCTTACCCATCATTGACTAACCAGCCATCCTCCAGGGCCACGTGAAGTGTGCTAGTGAAGGGAGAACAGTACCCCCCAGAGAGGGGCTGTTCTGTCTCCTTGATATTCCACACCCTTGTGGCCTCCATGCTTAGCTGCTGCATTAGGATGTCATGGGCAGTGCATGGGGGAACATACAGGTTGGCAGCTGGGAGGCAACATCTCTCCCTTTTTTGTTTGTTAAGAAGAGAAACACAGACATTACAGTTGCTTTATTTATGGCCCATTGTAGGACTTGTTGTCCACATCTGAGGACTAAACAAAATAGAAGAATGATTAGCAGCAGTCCAATTGCATCTGCAAATCCTCCACCCAGGGTCTTCACCTGGGTGAGGGGGTTTAAATTAGACAACCCTTCCATCACCATGAAAAGTGTCTCTTCTCCTGGTAGGAGAGAAAGTGTGACATGAGACATCTGATCCACTTTTTGCTGCAGTTGTAGAATATCTACAATGTTGTTAGGAGCATGTCCTTGAAGGTGAGCTCATACCTCTGACCATGGAATCCTACTTTGGTTGTAAGAGAAAGAAATCACACAATTGTTAGAAACATTTCAATCACATTTTCTTTTTTTATTTTTTTTATTTTTTTGCTTTTTTTTTGGTATGTGGGTAGCTACCTGACTGGGAATCGAACCCAGGCCGCAGCACTGACAGCGCCAGCGCTGAAGCCCTAAGCCGCTACACCATCAGGGAACTCCCTCAATCACATTTTAAAGTAATCATGGTATGGAGATTTTAAATTGATCACTAGGTCCATCCATTTTGTTGCAAATGGCAATATTTCATCTTTTCTTATAGCTGAGTAATATTCCATTGTGTATCATGCTTAGTGAAATAAGCCAGACAGAAAAAACAAAGAACTGTATGACTTCACTCCTATGTGGAATATAAAACTGAAAGCAAAGAAAAAAAGAAATGAACAACAAATAACCCATGGACACAATCAATTGTTTAATGTGTATTTAGAGATGAGTGGGTTAGGGAGGGGAGAAAGGGGAGGGGGTGGAAGAGGAGGGGGGAAGCTAAATATAAGGTGATGGAAAGAGAAGTCACATTAGGTGGTGAACTTATTATACATCAAGTTGACAATGCACTGTAGAATTGTATGCCTGAAACCTATGTAATCCTTGCTAACAGATGTCACCCCAATAAGTCTAACAATAAAAATG
>PVJL010017145.1:0-19077 GCA_004026885.1 Lyroderma lyra | reverse complement strand
GTGTGTGTGTGTGTGTGTGTGTGTGTGTGTGTGTGTGTGTGTGTGTGTGTGTGTGTGTGTGTGCGCGCGCGTGTGTGTGCGTGTCTGTGTGCGCGTATGTGTGTATGTTTGTGTGTGTGCGTGTGCGTACATGTGCGTGTGTGTCTTTGTGTGCGTGCGTGTGTGCATGTGTACATGTGTGTGCGCACGTGTGTGTGTATGTGTGTGCGTGTGTGCGTGCGTGTCTGTGTGTGTGTGCGTGTGTGTGTGTGTGCGTGTGTGTGTGTGTGTGTGTGTGTGTTCCCAGTCCGTCCACATCTCCCTTTCTTCGTGACTACCACCATGGTACAAGGCACCACCACACCTTGCTCACATTAGCGATGTGGCCTGCTAACTAGTCCTTCTGCTTCTGTTTGTTCCTGTATAACCCATCCCCCATCCTCCACACAGACTGATATTTTTAACCCCCAACTTACTTACATTTCTCACACACACTCCCACGTGAGACCTTTCCTAGGCATCCCGTTGTAATGAATGTTAAGTCCCTGGCCTTGACTGCATGAGTCTACACAGACTCTGTCTCTGCCTCCCACACTGTTCACACTGTAATTTGCTCAGCCTGGCTGCCTTGGTTTCCCCATCTGCACCGAGCGCAGGTGATCCCGTGACTGGGTTCCTGCACTTGCTATTCCCACGGTCCCCTCCCTCTATCTCTGCATAGCTGACTCCTTTGTGTCTTTCTGGTAGCAGCTTAAATGTCACCACCACCGCAGTCATTCACTGGCCAGCATGTTGCTAATACTTGCCACTATTTGTTTCCTATGTCCCCTCCCCTCTGCCCTTCACTAAGACGTAAGCTGTCCTAGAACAGAAGTCTAAGCCCCCCCAGCGCTCTGGGTTTCCACACATTGAAGTCGAGTTAGCTTGAAAGTACTGTAGGGAAGGCTGGGCGATGGTGGGCCTCATACGCATACACACATGTTCTCCACGCGCACGGGTATGTGGGTTCGGGTTTAAACCCCCCGTGACTGCCGGGTGCATCACCTCAGCAAGATCACTCACTCGCTGAAGCTCCGTTTTTCTCATTTGCGTCATGAACGTAAAATCAGTACATTCCTCATGAAGTCGAGTAGGGCTTTAACGGTAAACACCTCTGTGACTTCTAGCAAGTTCCTGACACTTTATAAGTAACTAGATTTCATTTACTCCTATTTTTCCTTACTTTTCTCACTCAATCAGCCCATTAGTCAGTGTGGTACTGAAAGATCAGAATTTGGTGGAAGCTTCTGATATGTTTTTGTTATCTGTTAGATGTTTATTTAAAAACGCCTCTGGTCCACTGTGCTGCACAAATACCGGGGAGACATAATCCAAGTGTGGTGTCAGAGTGTCTAGGGGTTACGACATGGATCCACTCCTCCTCAAAAACGCCACCCTCATCTCGAAAGAAGGGCCCTTGACATGAGTGACACCATGCTATGAATTGTACTCCATTTTGTCACGAGCTGTACTTCATTTTAAAAATGTGTCGTGTTGCTAACTGCCCTGGGACCTTGCGGCCCGCGCCGTGGAGCCCGCCAAAAACCGAGTCTGTCAGATTCCAGGAAACGCCCCTGTGTGCCCACCTTAACTTGCTTAGCTCAGCTTCTGCGACTCGCGTGGCGGATCTCCCTCTCCCAGCTGGTTGTGGTTTCTGCCTTTAAATACTCTCCCCTGAGTCTGCTGGGGCCGCGAGTGTTGTGGATGTTGGCTCGTGGTCGCCGGCTTCTGGAATAAAGATTCCTAATTCGGCCTTTCGGAGGGTGGTGAAGGTATTACTCGCTGGCTGAACACAACAGTCCGTAGATGCCCCGCCCCGCCCCGCAGAGCTGGTGGGACCGCGCTCCTGACCCCTCCTGCGTGCGAACGCCGACCCCTTCTTTACTTAACACCCTCAAGCTACACGCACGGGTTCAAAACTCTTTTCAGGAAGAGGCCTCATGACTGCAAGGTGCTGAGAAGAATTGATGGCCTCCAACCTCCTTGGGAATTTACTAAAACAGGAACGTTTAGAGAACTTCCTATGGCTTTGTGCTGGTTAAGCAGGTAGATGACCAGATAAGACGAGACCCAAAATAGGCCATTTAAAGATCCCTTAGGCCAAGTCTGATTATATCCAGGGAGCTTAAATGTGTGTTTGCCTTGTAAACTAGAAATGTGTTTCAGAAAACTTTAAGTTTACCGTCAGCGTCCTGGCTTCCTGTGACCTTGCCCCTTGCTCTGCAGAGTAGATAGGGAATAACACTAAATTGAGGGCCAGAAGGGCTAGCTTCCTACCTGTGAAAACTGGAACTTCTTTAAAATTTCCATGTTCTCCCTCCCTAAATGGGGTACATAATACTAATATGGCTTTTTATCCAGAGTGTTTAAGATCAATTGTGTAATGGTTTAAAAAGTTTACGAAAGTGTGTTTTAAGTGGTAGAAACTAAATAATAATGTTAGCGATTAGATGTGTCTGTTTAAAGTCAGGAAAATCAGGGCACTCAGGGAGCTGCAAGAAGGAGAATTTTGGTCCATCCAAGGAAAAACTTGATTAAAAAGTTAGCTGTGTAGCAATAAGAGCAGCTGGAGTGAATTCTCCGTGCCTGTCAGTATTGGAGGAAATTCAGATAACGTCTTAAACAGTTGAGTGAACTTCCCACGTATCCCACGTGGGACGGGTCTGTTAAATAACGTGTGTGCCATCCTGAGTCCTGGCTGGTGCCTTGTCCTTAGGAGTGTGCTTGCGTGTCCTCAGACGCCTGGGGGCATTTGCATTTGCATTCCTCTGGCAGAAGGTGCTCCCGCCGCCCCCACCGTCCTGGCAGCTCTGCACGAGGGTGGCGAACTCCGTCCTTCATCTGCCGAAGGACATCCTCCGAGAGGCCGGCCCTGCGGACCTCTCTCAGCTCGCTCCCCACCGCGGGCTCTCCCTTCGCTTGTTTCACCCCTGACATACAATCCTGTTCACTGCTGGCTTGTTCTCTTCACCTGTGAAAGCGGGAGCTGCGTGCGCCCCGTCCTCTCTCACGTCCCCAGGCTCGTCCCTGTCACTCACGGGCACGCCGTAGGTGCTCAGGGATGGTGACTGACTGACGGGGGAAGGCTGCAGAGGGCATGTCAGCTGGTCGGAAAACTCAGCCCCTGTCTGGTAACTGGGGTCCCCTGCAGCCTGAATAGAATGTCCCCAAAACATCAGGCTGGGTGACCACGGTTTGCCCTCCTGCCTTTGCTTCCAAAAGCTTCGGTAAGAGCGGGACGTTGCAATCCACGTGGAGAACCGCGTTTTCTCCATCAGATCTCAGAGCGTCGTTCATTGTAAAGCTTTTATTGGTGTTTTCCAAACAGCATCGAGACGCTACAGATTCTTCCGCATGTAGCTGACGGGCCCTAACGTGGGGGTTAATTTTCCTGGTAACCAAAAAAGAGCATTTAGAAGCCATTTAAGTTTGTCTCGCCTTTAATAGGGCGGAGATCATTATTTCTCCGTGTCTCTGAGTAGGTGGAGCGCCAAACTCAGTTCTGATGAGTGATAATGTCGTTCACTACCCCCGTGGCTCCGATTTGGGTCCCAGGTGTCTCTGCTCATGGAGCACACTTCCTCCTCACCTTGCCTGGCCGCTGTCGGCACCTGTCTAGCAGGGGCTGTGTGCAGTCCCGCTGCTCGGATTGCATCATTCTCTCTGGACGTGAGCGTTTTCCGATGTGTCCGAGCGTCTATCTGTTGGCTTCGCTCACTGGTGCCAAGTATTAGGATTCAAATCTAGACTTGATTCCAAAGACTGTGTTCATTTTACAAAAATCTCCTCGGAGCAAATAACAGTTTGATTGGTTCGCTGCTGCATCACCAGCAATTTGCGCAGTGCCTGGCTTTGGGTGGGAGATGTAAAAAATTCCGACTAAATAAGGATCGAGAAGAGTCTTACCCCGGAGAGAGAGAGAGGGCCTTGCTCGAGGGTGGGCCGCACCCCTGAAGAGGGACGTGGGTGCTTACCGGACCAGGGAGGGGTTTCGGATCTGTGGTTAGGACCCTGGAGCCATGAAAGACTGCGACTCCATCTGTGACCTACATTCCATGTTGTAGTTTTCTTGGCAAACGCATCTGACTAGTGACGATAACTCGCCTGTTTCCTTCCTTGGTAGATGTCACTGAGAGCCGCCATCTGAGAGCTGCTGTGAGTTCTGCACTTAAGGCTTCAAATCTAAAAGTCACAAGCTCATTATAGACGGATTTATTCCCTACCCGCAGTTTTTGAACCTAAGCAGATGGTTTGGATACCACCCAGGCTAGTTTAGTCCGATCTTTTTTATATCCAAACACTATTTTATTATCATGATGAAATGGTAGAGCACAACAAATAATGTAAATGCTATTTATTGGTACTTAGAAAATTTCCATTTCACAAAGTCACCAGAATTAAACCCTTCCAAGCATGTGACTCTCAACCAATTTTTTTTGTCTCAGTAAATACAAAAATTAATAACTTGCTGAAATATATCAAAGTAATGGATTAGACCTTTTTGTCCATGGATGACATCACTGATGTTATTCATGTATTCATTCAATCTGTAAGTAATTACAGGGTGTCCCTTATATGAAAGACACTGTTAGACACACTGGGAGAGACACAAATACAATTTGCACAACGGTCCTCGCATCGGAGATCGCCAGCGGAGCAGGGAAGCGAAGACGTGCGCACGGCGATGCTACCCGGCGGGAAACCCGTGTGAGCCTTCGGGGACGGGGGCGCCGGAGTCCTCGCACGGAGGGAGGCAGCGTCATTACCAAGGTCAGGCCGGCTTCGGCCCGCGAGCGTTCGGCGAGTCCTCAGATCCCACGTTAAACACGTCGTGTCACCACAGGTTCATGCTAACGGGCCGATGCAGCGCAGGAGAGGAGGGCGGTACAAAGCATCGATGTCAACGCTCTTCCTCCCCCCCCAGCGGAAGCGGTTCAGCTGGGTTCCAGGTCGTGGTGGACGGCCGTTGGCGAGGTGCAGGGGCGAGCGTACAACTGACAATGGGAGACAGTACACAAGGGCGACGTGCTCCACAGACTCCCGGGAGGTCTGCAAAGAAAGGCGTGTGGAGGTGGCCATGGTGACGGGGCTGTCCCACCGCTACGTCGGGGCTGTGCACGCCACGAGAGCACACAGCTCCCTGAGCAATGGGGGTGCATCAGCCCGTGCCTCGTGTACGGTCAGCACGGCGCTGACCTTTTTCTGCTCTTCAACATGCTGAGAAGCAACTGACTGAACTGTTTCCTGAAAGTCGCCTTGGTGAGGGTCACCGCCCCGCTCTCCCTGCGTGCTTCTTGGCGAGGCTGCCGCCCCGGGGTCCCTGTGCCGTGGGTGTCCCCCCGTGCTTGGCGGCCCTGACCCCTGCGTCCGCACGACCTTTGGCTGATTCTAGCTGTCGTCTCGGCGTATCCAGTCTGTTGGGAAAACACAGTTTCCGCTCTCGCCCTGTTCGTGAATGGACCAGATCCGTCCTTCGCTGTCCCCAGAGCCACGTCGGAGTGGTACTTCCTGGTGCACCACTGGCCACGTGCATGCCATTCCTAGAAAGGCTCTCCTCTCTGGCCTTTCAAAAAAGACCTCCCTGAACATGAAACAAAATCAGAAGGGGGCGAAAGCTAATTTCTCTACTAATTTCTATTAATCAGGCCCCCTCCCTGATTACCTGTCCGCCGTGTCCTCAGCGGGAGTGTCTGTGACCCGGCGCCATGCCGGCGCTCACGGTCAACACCGGCTGGAGGTGAACGGGGAAGGCCAGTGTCTAACTTCTGTCCTATTTCTGAGATTAACATACTTTTTGGAATAAAATACAATTGAATCATTTCTTCTCTCTAAACATCATCTTTAGGGTCGTCAGTTTAGCCGTTTGCTGCCCCCATTTCGGACGGTACCCCGGCACTGACTTTTAAAGCTCACTGTTAAAGAGACGGCAAAAACTCGCTCTGAAATGGGAACGTGACGGAGCTAGAGTCGGGGTGCCACCCACCGCGAAGGGCCCTGCTTTGTGAGGAGGCCCAGAGCCGTGCGTTTTAATGACACGTTTTCCTTCTTGCAACGAAGCGACAGGAAGGACTAGGACCACGAGCAGGAATGCTCTCCACTGACCTTACGGTCTCTGCTTCCTGAGGAAAAGCTCCCAGTTCTCTGAAACGGGCAGCTCTTCTGGGGCTGTAGGGGCCTGGCGGTCGCCCCGTTATCTTCCAAGCACGTGAATGGGGATCTGCTCCTGAGCGGGTGCCCTTGACAACTGTACGACCTCGAGGACACTCATGGGAAAGGAAGCATCGCTCGGCCTCTGCGTGTCCCTGCGGCGCCTGGCGGGACGCTGGCCCGGGGCCTTCGCCTCCTGTGGGGGGGCCTTTGCCCCTGTGCCCACCTTTCGGGCGCAGTTAGGAAGCCTTGAGGAGGGGCTGGCGCTGAGACCTGTCCTGCGGTGGCGGGGGACAGCGGCGGACGTGTGAGCCTTTTCCGGCTTTCTCAACCCATGTGCCTCCGAAGGGCACCACGTGTGGGATGTCCCCAAGACTGTCTTCGGGTCCACTGATGTCAGAGAAGCTGTTCTTCTCGTGGCGATCGTTGTCACAGGGAAAAGATACAGATTCAATTCAGCAAAGAGGGGAAAACACATCTGGTGGAGCCAGGAGAGCCCAGACACAAGCTTCTGGTTGTCCTGTCCCGGGGGGGGGGTGGCATAGACAGCCTGGGATCCTCTCAGCAACAGTGCGTGACAGCACGTGGGAAGCACTGCCCACCAGGGACGTTCAGCCGAGCCTCGGTGTCCTAGCTTTCCCTGAGGGGTCAGTCATGCCGTGTGCAATGCCACAGAACCGGCCCCAGCCACTCAGACCCCGGCCCCGCAGAGGTCCGGCGTGGGCCCAGGCGTACAGAGACCCACGGCCAGCCAACAGCCCGCCGTGAGCCAGAGCCTTCCGGCACTGCCCCGAAGCTGAGGCGTGCAAGGACCCGCCTCTCGGGTGGGACATGGGGGCTCACCGGTGTGTCCCCCGAACTACTCAGGGCTCAGCCCCGCGATGCCCGGCACGTGCAGGGCGTAGGGAACCCAGGCCCGCCATGCTATCTGCTCCCGCGCACGTTGAATTCTTCAAGGTCTCTTTTGCAGATTCTAGTGCTGGCTTCTGAGGGCAGAAGGTCGACCAAAACCCCAAGTTCAAGTCCAGAGAATCTGTGTCTTTCCAATCAAAGTGATCGTACTGCTTTAGAGATCTGTTTGGTTTGACCGTTGCGGTGACACCGAGGCCAACTTAGCCGCGACGTGGTAATAAATAAGCAGACAGAACAGGCAGCTTTCAGGGCACTTGCACCCTGCTGCTGTGTGATGTCCTCTGATCTCCTCCTTCCTGGTCTATAAGCCCAACGGAGATGCTCTGGGAATCGTTATTTACTGAATAATATTAATTTAATCACGTTGATGGAAACCAAGGATCTACAACCAAGAATAATGCATCCAGCAAGTCAAAGCTGAAGGACAGATAAGGAAGAGCTAAAGGAGTACATCGCCACCAAGGCAGTGCTGCAGAGAGGGGCTTCTGTAAGACGGGCGGAGGGGTGGCGGCGGGGAGGGGGTGGCATAAGGGACAGGGCTGTCACAGGCAATGATCAAGGAGACGCAGAGTAGCCTGGGAATATGGTCAATGAGGTTGCTGTCACTGTGTGTGGCGTCAGAGGGGACCCTGACGGGCCCGAGTGAGGACTTAGTAGGTTATAGAAATGACTGGTCGCTGTGCTGGACACCTGAAACCAAAATAATATGGTAGGTAGAGAGTAATTAAGGATAATAATATTTATTTCATAAATATAAATAATTACTTATTTAATAAATAAAGTAAGGTAAGAGAAACACCATTTTCAGGGCCTGAAAAGCTAGGCTCCCCGAAAGGCGTTTATCCAGGAGGCCAGCACTGGTGGCAGCAGGAGGGGGACACGGAGGCAGAGGAGGAGCCAGGAGCGTGTCAGGAAGCTCAGGGACGCCGTGCCGGTCCTGTCACACTGCGAAGCGCTGTCTGGGGCCACCGAGAGACGCCCCCGGGCCCGCACGGTGACCGCACTCCGTGGGAGTGAGCGGGTCACCACGGTTTGGGAAAGAAAGACCGACTCCACCATCGACAGCCCCCTCGAGTCGGGGGACCTTCGGCCACCATGCTGCCTGTGACAAGCCACCGTCCCCAGGGGTGCGGCCCCGCGGGGAGGAGGTGAAGGACGGAGGAGGGCGGGGGTCTGGACCTGCCTCCCAGGGGGATGGAGCTCGGGGGCCGGACAGGCTCATGTGCGCAGTTTGTGCTTCTCGTCGGAAAGACGCTGCTGGCCGTTTGCACAAGGCAGCAGAAGGCGGCCACCTTCCGTGAAAGTTCGTCGCTTTGAGTGCGAGCCTTGCGCCGGGTTCCAGTTCTCCAGTCTCCACGCATCAGGTCACCACACCTGCAAAGGGCAGAGCGAACCCGAAGCAGGCAGCAAGCACCAGAACGATGGCGGCGGGAGCCAGCTCCGTCCTGGGGACGGCAACGGGCGCAGGTGGCCTGGGGCCGACGCTTAGAGTTTACGGGGAGATTCTAACGGCCGGAGGCGCTAGCGTGTCAGCACCCTCTCATGCCGCTGTCACCGAGGTTCGCGCCATCGTGACACACGATACCAAAGGAAGGATAAACAGGAGGGTAAGTCACACCTTGATGTGTCATGGGGTTCCAGCGCTCCTCTCCATTCTGAGGACAAGGTCATGACCATTTGGGAGTGTGCTCAAAGGAAGGAGGGCTTCCTGGAGGAAGAGGCAAGTGAGCTTTGTGACAAAAAGTTCAGTGATCTGGCTGAGGAGACTACGCCGGGATTCCTGGGGCACCGAGCACCCCGTTTGCTGGTTTTCCCACAGCGTCTCACGTTTCAGGAGACCCTGAGGTCCCAGGCGGACCGACATGCTCGGTCACCTGATGTGCAAGACTTTGCAAACGGGGAGCACTACCTGCTGCCCAGCGGCCCCGTAGTGGACAGCTCTTTATGGTTACCCTAAAACTGACGGACTGACTCCTTAAACCCGAAACCCGAGCAGGAAGACCCTGAGGGAGACCCACTCTGGGGGGTAGATGTTAAATCGGAATCGATTCCTGCCTCCTGCCTTGAGGCTGGACGTGAGTTAGTGCCAGGACCCCCCCCACCATGTCCCGTAGTAGACCGAGGAGTGACCTCCCCTGTGCTCTGACGGTTCTTACTCCCTTCTACTCCTTTCCATGAAGCTTGTGGGTGGTGGCCGGCTGTACAGAACCACAGGTCACTCAGAACCTGGGGTCTGTCCCGCGGGGTCCCAGCGCAGACGCAGCTGCCGCCTTAGGACGCGGGACAACACGCCAGCCAGCTTCCCCTGGTGGCAGCGTGCCGATGACAGCCAACGTGCAGCCTGGCTTACACGGGAGTTCAAAAGCTGATCCACCTTCACCTTGTCCAGTGGCCACGGAGGCTCGCCTGCAGTGACGCTCACTCCGCACGTCCTCTTGCTAGGGGACCCCGGTTCAAGGAGCAGTCACCGGGGACATGCCATCACTTGGGAAAGAGAGAAGTACAGGAGAACCGGGGGAAACAGAGTCACGTTGAACTGCTGCTTGCCTGGGGCATGTGACACGTCGGCTCATTTCTCCGTTGGCCAAAGAAAGGCGGTGGCCATGCGCAGTATTAGTGGGGCAAGGCTGTGTCCCCCCGACACAGGAGGAGCTGCAAGTCAGGTGACAGTGAGCCAGGACTTAAAAGTCTTCTTGTGGGGAGGGCAAGTGCACTCCCACAAACGGCAGCGCGATCTGCAACCTGCCTCCGGCCGCGTCTTCTGCTGAGACATGGGTCGTGAACCCAATCCCTGCGGTCTTGTGGGACTCCATGGCATAATGCAGGGTGGCATCTAGGAGCACTCAGCTCCCCAGAATGGCTGTGGGGCCCCTCGAGTGGTGTTCAAGCTGTGCACCTTTTCCGGTAGATGCTCTGATGTGTTCACGGGCCCCCGGCCTCCATGGGGATGGGCCTGGATGGGCTCGACGCCCATCACGGAGAGGCGGTATGGACGGATGCGGGTACAGGGCGCGGGCGCGGGGCCACCCAGCTCCAGCGTCTGGAGCAGACCGAAGTGACACGATCCTAGGAATGCCACCAGAGTGGCCCCTACGGAGCTGCCCCCACGCTTGGCCGCCCGGGGGAGCGGGATGCTCTGCTGGAGTCCCACCGCCACCCGCTGGCGTCCGGTATTGAAGCCAGCTGAGCCTCAGTGTCCTCAGATGCAGAAAGGGAGCAGCCGTGCTTGCCTGGGGGGGGGGGGTGGTAGGAAGACGAGAGGTGACGTTAATGCGTCACCTCAGCGGAACGGCACAGAGGTCTGCACGCGGCTCGCACGGCGATCCGGGACCAGGGACCTCTGCCCGGGGCCGCGGCGCCAGAACTTGGGGGCGGAGACCAGGGATCATTCTCAGAAACTCTGCTCGGGTCCTGGACTCCTCACTCTTAGAGGATTCTGGAAGTCACGTCTCCACCCATCCGTGTTGCAGGACAAGGGAACTGAGACCAGGACAGGGGAGGTCCTTTCCCAAACCTGGTGTGGCTAAGGAGTGGAAGATTCCGGAAAAGGCAGAATGGAGCCCCCGTGTCCGTGCCTGGTGCTTTCCTACTTTGCAGGGGCTCTCCTGGGGGTGGGCCCCCCACCCCCTGGCCCGAGGGGGCTGGCGAGGTGGGAGTGGGGGAGACGTCTGCCAGCTGCCTCTGGGAGTGGTAGAGCAGTCCTCATTCAGGTCGGACGCAGCGGTCACGGCGGAGCGTCGGGGAGTGACCGGCGGCCACTCCGGACCGACGCGCAGCGCCCGCCCGCACGGGAGCCCCGGGGAGCTGATGCCCCGGCGGGCGCAGAGGCGAGACCCAGCCGGGGCCGCACCGGGGGCTGCGGTGACGGCCCCCCGCCCTCGGGACACACTGGCGTCAGTGTGACTCCCCTGCGAAGCGCGGCAAAGGGGGTTTCTTCGCTTTCTTGTTTCGCTCGCCTCCGCCGCACCACCCATTATTTCGTGGTCTTTCAAACCTTTTGTCGTCTCGACTCCAGAAAGCCCTGAAAGATATTAATTCTTAGCCATGTGTCTCATAAATGAAGGCCATTCTGCTACACTTAATGACAAGGCTGAGGCAGCAAGATGTCATTTGCTTTTTTCTCGGTTTTTAAATTGCTTTCTAAATGAACTACAGCTGTGAGGGCCAGGTGCTGTGATCCCTTTAGAAAGATCAGGAAATGATGAAATCCAAAATTTCAAAGTGTGATGGATGTCAGCTCCCGATTTGGTGTGTGTGAGGTCACCCCGTGCACCTGGTGCCATCTCCACAACAGAATTACTTTTCTGTGGAGGAAGGAAAAAAAAAACCAAGGAGGAGGCGGGGGGCGAGGAGATGCACATGGCGGACGCGGGAGCAACAATGGGGGAGGCGGCTGATAATTATCTCTTTGTGCGCGCCCCGCGGGCACCGGGACGGGACGTGCCGGGCCCCCCGCCCCCGCGCCCCGCCGTCGGTGTCGCCCTCGTGCTGCAGACAGAGCTGGTGCGGCGGCAGCTCAGGAGCCGGGCAAAGCGAGTGGCAGGCTTTGGGGCTGGGGGAGGGGACGGGGGCGTCACTAGCACCGATGTCCCACTTAGTGCTAAGCATCAGGACCACGGCTTGCTCCGGGGAGCTCTTGGGCAAATGTGGGGCTCGGAGGGGGCGCCTGGGGGACGTGGCCAGCTGAGGGCAGATGCTGTCACCGCGGCCCGCAGGGGGGTGAGGACTGGCTCCGGCCCGGCCCCTCAGGTAGGACCAGGCACTCGTGCTTCTTGTCCCGCTGGAGGCTGCAGGTGGCATCTATTTGTGAGCCCTTGTCCTTCCCGTCAGCCTGCAGAGATCGGGGGTGACTGTGCGTGTTGGCTCCAGCGCTGCCACCCCCACCCCCCCAGGATACGCATCTGTCAGAACTGGGCGGCTGCCAGCCTCAACCCCATTTTCTCGGGGACATTTGCCCAGTCTGCCCTCCGGGGGGACCGGGGGCTCCCCGGACTCCTGCAGCCCTTCCACGGGGCACCGTTCACTGGACACTGAACTTGACTGCCTCACGGGAGGTGGTTCGGGTCCAGGTGGGAGGCGGTCTGGGCCCAAATCTCGACCCCGCAGCGACAGGGTGCCTGAGGACACCTCTGAGTCTAGAACCTTCGTTCCCCACACCTGTAAGTGACGGTACAGCCACTTGCCTGGTTTTGGTGACGGTTGGCAGGTTCTGCACGTGCAAAGTGCCCAGGAGCGAAGCATGAAGGGGAAGGCATAGCAAGGGTCATCTCCCCAACACCGCTGCCTGGTGTCTCCCCAACACCGCTGCCTGGTGTCTCCCCAACACCGCTGCCTGGTGTCTCCCCAACACCGCTGCCTGGTGTCTCCCCAACACCGCTGCCTGGTGTCTCCCCAACACCGCTGCCTGGTGTCTCCCCAACACCGCTGCCTGGTGTCTCCCCAACACCGTTGTCTGGCGCACTGAGTACACGGGGGGCAGGAAGGGGGGACACAGCAGACTCCCGTTAACTGGAACTCAAGCAACCAGCAGAAAAGCGAAGTGACGGCACGACTTGGCCTCGTACAGGCGCCGGGGCCCGCTGTCTCTGCTCTCCTCAACTCCCTCAGCCTCCCTGGGCCTTAGTTTCCTCATCTGTGCAATGGGGTCAGGGGAATGTCCACCTCCCACATCCTCGGAGGGACACAATGAGACACTAGAGTTCAAAGCACTTGGTATTATGTCGAGCAAGTCCGGAAGGGCTGAAGGGAGGTGACAGGGATGTCGGTGTCACCCCCGCCCCCCGGCTAAGTGACGGCTCTTCCTGTCCTTTCCCAGCACCGAGCTGGTGCCGGCTCTGTCCCTCCATCAGTGCTCACGACCACCCTCTGTGTGAGCACGGGATTCAGGCAGGTGCCAGGCGAGTCCGCGGAGGAGGAGAGGTGACCAAGAGAATGAAGGAGGGGACAGGGGTCACGGGCTCGTGTACATCGAAGACCGGAAGCACAGCGTGAGCCCGGCCGACGGGAAAGGCCCCCCCAAACTCAAACGGAGGAACCAGGAGCAGCTCCCCATTTGAACAGTTTCCGAGAAAAACCCCAAACTGCTATCACAAAGCCGCAGCCCGAATGAGGGGGCGCTGGGCTGCGTGTCACTCGCAGGGGCCTAAGGGGCTCCAACGCCTGCTGCTCAGGAGGCCGCGCCTGGGGCCTGGGGCCTGGGGCGTGGCATTGGCTCCTGCGGAGCCCGGGCTGCCTGCCGTGCCCCAAAGGGTGACTTCCCGTCACTGTGACCTGCTGTGTCATCAGGGAGACGGGCCCCCCCTGCAGCACCCTCGCCGGGGCGGGGGCTGGGGCTCAGAGGACCTTCGTTCCGGGGCTTGAGCTGCTGCCGGAAACCGGGCTTGACGTTCGTCGCAGGAAAGAGGTCAAGGACCCGCCGGGTCCCCCGGGCAAGCCGCAGGCTCCCTGGAGGACAGCGCCCGCTCGGGAAGGGGGGACGGCTGCCCGGCAGGACAAGGGGGCCTGGGAATTCCGTCCTAGACATGAGGGCACGGAATAGCCGGACTTAGGGGTGGCCCGACAGGCGGTCCCCAGGCAGGTCCTTCCCCTGGGGGGAGGGATTTTCATCCTCACTTGGCGCAGTGGGAACTGTCAGGGCGACACGGGGTGGGGGTGTCCCTAACCCCAGTGCTCGTCCTATTATAATGCATTACAGTTAGCTAAAGGGCACCTTCCGGGGCAAGATGGCGCCCTGGGTCTACGCTCGGCCCCCGAAATCTAGTCTGGGGCAGTGTGGTGGCCGTGCTTGTCCTGAGGGATGACCACCTCCCCTCCGCCTCCCCTCCCCCGCCCCCGTGCTCGCATGGCCCTGTTCTTCCTGCCCCGGGTCACAGAGCCAGGACTCATGAAATGTCAGGAGTGGACCGTTGAGAGGCCAGACCTGCCTCCAGAGCTCCAGCCCACACTTCCACTGGGGTGCTGGACCCCTTAACCTCCGCAGGCCCTGAAACGACATCGTCCCCTTCTCTCCTGGATCCCCATCTCCCCAGATGGTCGTTAGATCGCCAGTTCCAGCCGTTTTCTGGCTCCACAGCTGTCCTCTCTTTGCCGGACCACAGACTCCCTGTGGAGGGGGGATCCTCCAGTTGGTCGATCCTGAAATCTACCTGCTCACCCCCTTCTCTCCCGCGGGCCCACCAGCCGGCCCAGGACGGCAGTGGGGAGAGGAGGGGCGCGCTGGTGCAGAGCCCCAACACTGAGCCACCAGCTTGCAAGGCGCTGAACTGGCTGCCATGTGACCACCCACTCCCTCCTGTGCGCTGACTACAGATGACAAGGTGACTGCCTGAGAGGGTCCCTCAAGGTTTTTGAACCGTAGATGAAAAGACGGATAGAAATTCTCTTTGCAACCTGCAGGCAGCTCTGGGCTTCCCACCAGGTGGAGGCCCGTGTTGGCCTTTGATGCAGAAGTTTTCTTTCTTCTGCGAAAACCCGCCTGGAGGACCCTTAGATATGCAAATGTGTATCAAAGCCCGGCTTCTGGGATGGATTTAAACTGCTCTGAATAGCAATGCGGAAGGTTCTCTTTATAGGGGACAGAGCTGCATTTCTGCGGGCTACCTTCTTTTTAAAAGAACACAGTATTTCCAAACCCATATTAGGACAAAGGACCTTTCTTTTAAAACCGTTGCTGATTTTAGAAGAGACTCTGTGTGTGTGTGTGTGTGTGTGTGTGTGTGTGTGCGCGCGCGCGCGCGCGTGCTTGTTCATGTTCAGATATTTGCCATTGGGAAACTCAGGAGTAAGACCCCCAAAGACTGCTTAAAGGATGCAAATACCTGAAGACAACAATTTGCAAAGAAGGCATGGATGGGCACTGCTGAGTCTGACCTTGGAGACAGTGCTGGTGCAGCCTCTCAGTCTGCAAGTCTTTAAGGTACAGGTCCTCCCCTCACCTGCCTGCACATAGTTTCGGGTTTGCATTACACTGTTCTTTCAGTGTATGATCCTAGTGGCCAAAAATCTTTTTGAAACAGAAGTGACGGGGCAGCCCACCCAACACAAAGTGGGGTGCCGCCGCAGCCTTTAATTTTCTCTTAGAAATGACACCTTCACTAATGTAGCCCAAGAATGTGTTGTTATCTTTCCTGGGTGCCACAAGCCAAGGTTGACTCACACTCAACTGACTACATTTGTGGCAGATCAAACTCTCAACCTAGTTCTCGCCCTTAAGGCGCTTCCTTCGACCCCACTATAAAACATGATCTACCCCCACCCATTAAACTTAATTTCGTCTGTTTTGGTCTGTTCATGACCCAGAGCAGGGCTTGAGGGCACGGATCTATGAATCCGCATTGTGGGAGCAGAGCCTTTTATTCGGTGACAACTGCTTCTAAGTTTGTCATTACTCAGATGAGTCACCTGTGTTTAGACCAAAATATCCCTAGAGATCTTGCAAGATGTTTTGCTGAAGTTCCGATTTCTCCCTTTTCCCCGAAATACCTATTTAACACTGACAGCCCTGGAAGTACGTGAACCGTCCGACGTGAAACATCATCCCTGCAGCTTCACTGAGCCTCACGCACACACACGATCTTACCTGCAACTCATAGCAACCCCATGAAGGCAAAAAAGACACCCCGCCCCCATTTTACATGTGAGAAAGTTGAGAGTCATGTTGAGCGGTCGTGACCAGAACCAGAACCACCGGACCTGCAGGCAGCCCACTCTCGGCCCCTGCATCGCCCAAGCCCCTTCGGTGGACCCGTTGGTATTGGACCCACTGCCTCCATCTGCAGCCCCAAGCTTGTACGCAGCCAAGTCGGACCATCAGCCTGGTTGGGGCTAGACAGTCCCCCCAAAAGTCCTGGGATCACACGGCCTCAGAATTGGGGGTCTCCCTGAGCCACCCCTGAACTCCAGCATCCACACTGCCGCTCACCAAGGGGGCTTGCTCCCTCCACCTTCACCCTCGCCGGCAAGGGGCTCCCGTTTTCACGAGGCAGGTCAGCGATTCCCCCACAGGACCCCAAGCTTCGTCCACTCGCTCCCGTGAGGCTCTAGGCCAGTGGTTCCCAACCCCCCGAAGGCCACGGCCCTCTAACACAGCCCCTCACACTGTGGTGACCCCCATAACATTACTGTCATTGCTACTTCCTAACTGTCACGTTGCTGCTATTATGGATTGTCATGCAAATATCTGACATGTGTTTTCCGAGGGTCTTAGGTGACTCCTGTGAGAGGGGCATTCCACCCCCAAAGGGGTCATGACCCACAGGTTCAGGACCGCTGTTCTAGATCATTCTAGATCATTCCCTGGGACCTGCCCAGGTCAAGGCTTCTTCTACTTCAGATAGGAAATTGTTCCCCCAGATTATGTACCCCTCGGCCAATGGCCCCGGTTCTTAAACTCCCCCCGTCTCATGGGCTCCAGTTTCTCAGCAACCGGCAATGCGACGCCCATAATTACACAGAATGCTCCAGGTGTGGCTCGACTGGCACCGGGTCATTCCTGTTTTGTTCGGGACTGCGTTGTCTCCGAGCGTCGTCTGCTGGTTTTTCCGTCGTGGTTATGTCCACGCTGGAGCTACTTCTGATCCTGAAGTTGCCTGAAGTCGGGGACGTTGCTCCTACACCCAGTGACCCACGTGGGACAGGATTTCGTATCTGTCCCTGACACATCTCGTCTCCAGGTTTGTCCCACAATTCAGTCCGTTGACTCTCTGACCTTCTGTACTTTTGCGGTTTGATATTTTCGCATCGGATTCGTTTCTTCTGTATTTTCAACACAATTTTGCATGAAGATACCGGAGGCACGAAGGAACGAGTCCTCCAGGATGTACTGCGCTCTGGCTGTTCGCGCGCTCTCTCCCGGTGCTGCTACCCAGCACGACAGCTTTTGCGGCGAGACTTGTGCCCATCAGCACTGTTCAGGACACCTTGGGGACGCGGAAACGCACGGAGAGCCTCGTTTCTAATTGATGGAATAATGCTAGCACAGCTGCAAGCCACCAGCTGAGAAAAACAGATGACTGGGTAGGACCTCGACTTAAAGACGCATCGAGCACTTTAAAGATTTGGAGGGGCGTGAGGGCCCGGGGACTTGCTCTTTAGGTAGCTAGAACCGGAACCTGGCGTTGGTACCGACGGTGGGCACAGGGTAGTGCGCGGGAAGGCAGCTAGGTGCCAAGTCCGGGCACGGCGGCCGAGGGCGTGTGGCTGCAGGAGTGTCGCCGACGGGTAGGAGCTGCAGGTGGGGATGTCCGGGCGGGCGGCAGCCGCAGGGCCTTTGCGTCCCAGCGTTCACTGCGGAGCCTCCTCTGTCCCGTCACTTGTTTCAGAACGCCGGCCGCATCCCTGCTCTGTGCCACGTGCGGTTTGGGGTGCAGCGGTGAGCAGAGGCGAGTGCACATATTAACGATCCAGGAGGG
Source organism: Lyroderma lyra (assembly GCA_004026885.1). Lineage (NCBI taxonomy): Eukaryota > Metazoa > Chordata > Mammalia > Chiroptera > Megadermatidae > Lyroderma > Lyroderma lyra. The sequence continues at coordinate 1,591 of PVJL010017145.1, read as the reverse complement.
CAGGAACCCCAGCCCCCAGCCCGCCCAGCTCACAGGACGGCGCTCGGAGAGGGGGCGGCAGGCGTGCCTTGGGTGGGGACGTGCAAGTGCCCGAGGGGGAGAGGCGGGGGGGAGGTGTGGGGGCGTGGGGGGCTGGTGCTGTCACTAAGGGGCCTGCGGGCGTGCGGGATGCCTCACTGATGCGCGGAAGAAGTCGGGGTTCAGCTGCCACCTCGCGGAAGCACCTTGGGGTGAGCCGGCAGCACGCACGTGGGCCCCAGGTAGACGTAAGCCCGAGGAGGCAGGAGGCCGCCCCGTCCGGTCGGGTCACCGGACGCAGAGAGCCCGACCCCGTCGGCGTGGCTGCCTCGGGGCCTGGTGGGAGCAGTGGCTTGTCGTCTAAGGGGGAAGTGGGGGTGTCGCCCGGCTTTGGGGAGAGCAGGAGGTGAAGTCTCTTAGAGTTTCACAGACTAATTCTGGGCATCGGGCTGAGGATAGGACACAGGCAGCAAAGGTGGATGCGGGAGGACGAGGGAAAGGGGTGCGTCGGTTGGCTTTTGCTGCACCACAGATCACCCCAAAACTCAGTAGCTTGAAACACTGGGCGTTCGTTATCATGTCGCAAGTCCACAGCGTGGTGCGCTGGGCCCCGCGGCTGACCGCTCCCGGCTTCGCCGGTCCCTAGCTGCGGGGTGGGCCGGATGGCCGTGACTGGGACACACGTGTCCCCCTGCAGCAGGCGGCCCGGGCTCGTGCACACGGTGACGGCACGATTTCAAAGCCAAGTGCGGACGGAGCGTCGGCTCAGACTGGGCGGTCCGGCCACGCTTGGGTCGAGCTGAAGGCCTGAGGGGGGCATGAGCGTCCCCTCTCGGGGAGGGCAAACACGACACCCTGCAGCAAACACCCCGGACCCAGGACGGGTTGGAGGTTCGGGCCGGTGTCCCTGTCATCCTGAATGGGGGTGACACAGCGTCCGTGGGGAGCTAACAGGGACCCCCGGAGCGTGGTAGCACGGAGGGGAGCAGGGTCGCTGAGCTCTGGGCACGGCAAGGTCCCCAGATGAGAATGGGCGCGTGGTGGACAGAGGCCTCGGTGACTCTAAGTGTCAGGCCTTCACCACCGGAAATGAGAGCTGCTCATGGCTGAGCCGGGGAGGTGGCAGCGAGCGGTCTGAGGACAGTGAAGTCCGTACGTGTGAGGTCGGAGAGGCGCGTGGACACGCTGACGAGCCGGGAGGCATTTCGGTGGGAAACGGAGTGTGGTGTGCGGGGGCCTGCTGGTCGGCTGCTGTTGTAAATGTGGGGGCGCGGCCGGTAGACAGGTTTGATGCCTCGATACTTTAGGGGTTCGCCAAGACAAGGGGTGCTCATGGAGTGAGGGGAGATCCAGGGTGGCCTGCTGGGAATCACCAACACGGAACAAGAAGGACCAAGAAAGGGAACTGAGAATCTGTGACCAGACAGGAGCAGCCAGACACGGGGCACAGGGGGCACAGGGGGTGCATGGGGCACATGGGGAGCATGGGGCACATGGAACACAGGGGGCACGGAGTACACGGGGCGCATGGGGCACACAGAGCACACGGGGCACAGGGGGCACATGGGGCACA
>PVJL010017144.1:0-19051 GCA_004026885.1 Lyroderma lyra | reverse complement strand
GGCGTAGACGTATGAAGGGTGTGCGTTGAAAGAGCGGCGCTGATTAGTGCATCATGGGCCGCCTGCATAAAAGCCCACTTGTGATTCGCCCTGAGTAGACCAAAGCTCCCGTGGGCTCGAGCCTGCTGGACTGCGAGGTGTGAGTAGGGGCCTCAGAGTGGAGCCGGGGGAGGGCGGAGGTGAAGAGTGCGGCCGCCTGCAGAAGAGAGGGTGGTGGAGGAGAGACTGGCTGAGGCTGGAGGCGATAGGGCTGAGACCGAGGAGGCTGGAAGAGGCGGGGCGGGAGGCGGGGCGCTGATCCCTCAGACCATCCTGACAGCCCGCCCGGATCCCAGGCCGCGCGGCCAGTAAATACTTTGTCAGCCCCTGATTTCAACACCTTAATCTCTGTGCTAAGTATCGGAGGGTAGCGGACGAACACTGTGAAGGTGACCCCGGGGGAGGGGAAGGTGAGACCCGGGCAGTATTCTGTCAACGGACTGAACCCGCACAGGCCGGGGCAGAGGCCAGAGTTGCAGCGAGTGCCGGTCCTGAGCCTGGACGGTGTGGTGACAGACCGGCATCGCCTGGCTCGCCACGTGCCGATACTGCCCAGGAAGACGGGGGCAAGGACGTGGTTTGCATCATCTCGTTAAGAGAGGATGCCATACCGAAGGCCTTTAGGTCGCTAGGCAATGGATTTTTCCCCGACTTACGTTTCACTTCATTACAAGGTAGAGGCATTACCTAATATTTTAACATTCAAATCATAGCAAAGTGTATACACTAGAAAAATGAAGTGTGGAAATCTTCCCTCCCACCACGTTATTTTTGCAAGTCTGGAAGAGCTCCGAGGGAAAATGGAAAGGAATTCTGCCGCAGGCACTTCGCTCTGTGACCCGCTGTTCGCTGCTGCCTCCATGGGCTCGGGTCGGTGACACACGGGGAGTGGGTGACATCTCTGTCCCCAACACAGCCGCACGGGGGCCTCGGCACTCTCCATGAAATCCACCTTTGGGCCGATGGCAAGGAGTCCCGCAATGGCCGTTCGTGTTCCCACGCGCGGTGGGCTGGTGAGCAGTGCGTTTTCGGTCCAGCAGGCTGTGCGCGCGTGCAGGGCTCAGTCACCTGAAGGCGCGCCACTGCCAGTTTCCTGACAGCTGGGTGAAAGGTACGGAGGACGGAGCCTCACATGAAGGAAGAATGCACCACCAGAGTGTGGGGTAAAGTCCTTCCAAAGGAAGGCCTCGCAGGATGAGCACAGAAGGGACCAGTTGGCCCTATGGTTGCTCTTCTTGTCCCCTACTAAAACGAGCGTGCAGATTTAGACAGATGTGTTCATTCCAACTCCAAACGCCACAGACGTTCAGTAAATGGACTTACTCTGGAAACCAGCTTGGTGAGACCATCAGTGCTCAAAGAAGGTTTGAAAAAGCCCTGGATGTTAAATAAAAACACAGTGGTCTTTATTTTTTTAATCAAATTTTACTCAATAATTCAGCTCTTGCAATATGGGAGATAATCACGAGTATGATTCACATTCAAATCACACTGAATTAAACAAGATAAAACAACTAGATGTTCACTCCTCCGCCACAACAGCACTCCATACTATATCCAGCCCTTCCTTTTCACTCTTAGTGAGAAGATGTATGGCTTGGTTATAAAGAGATGAATTTTATTCTTATTAAGAGTTTGAGGAGCCCTTTACTTTAAAGCCACACCATCTACTGAACCCAGTGTCTCATGAGCTTTTAAGCTTCTGTGGCTGATGGGCAGGCAATATTTCTAATGACCCCAGCTTTAACCACCATTTACCCTGTATTCTAGATGTTAGAGTGGGCCCAGGTCTTACAATGATCTGTGTAATATCCAAAACAGCAGCAATTAAATTTAACTAGTTATCTTGTTAAAGGCAGTGCTATCGGCTCAGTCAACCAAGCGAGACACCTGTGTCATTTCTAACACGGCCCTAGATTCCTTTCCATCTCTGCAGCTAAGACAGAGTTCAGACCCTCAACCTCTTTAATCTGGAGAATTGCAATAGTATCCCAATTGGGCACTAATCTCTGTTCTCTGATCTCAATTCATAGGTGCATTGCCACCAGTTACCTTTTTTAAAATTAAGAATTAATCAGAAAATTTTCAGAAATAGTAACTAGTCCCCTGGGTAGTATAACAGATACCAAGGCCCTACCAACCAGATTAACAAACATTAACATTTTGCCACATCTGCCTAAGTTTTGTTTTTGTTGTTTTTTAAAGAGATAAAATCTCACAGATTTAGTTCAGATCCCTTTTGTTCTCTTTCCTGGCTCCATTACCCTTCTTCCTCCCCAGAGGGAAACACTTTGTTATGCATCATTCATGCCCATGTTTTTATATTTTTACTGTATGTATATTCATCATAAACAATATATATTGCTATTTAGGATTTTCATAAAAATACAGGTAGTATCCTATGGGCTTCATTTTGCAACTTGCTTTTGTCACTCAACAATATTTCTAAGATATATTTATATCAATACAGATAGATCAAGTTCATTCATTTTAAGTATTCATTAGAGTATGTAATATCATATCCATCCCCTTATTGGTGGACATTTTGGTTTTTTTCAGATGTTTTGCCATTATAAAGGAACATTCTTGTACATATCTCTTTGTGCAAGAGTTTTTCAAGAACAGTGGTTCTCCAAGGGGGTGGTACTGCCCTTGGTCATTTTGGAATTCATGAGGGCATATTTGGATATTGTGATTTTGGAGGCACTACTGAGGTTTACAGAGCAGGGCTGGGGATGCTATGTTCTGGAATGCACAGACAGTCCCTCCAAATTGAAGAATTGTCCTGCATCCTGTACAACTTTTGAGCATCCCATAGAATACTCATTTATAATCTGAGCCTAGAATCTAACTTTATTTTTTGTATAGACATAATGTATTTTTTGGCACAGTTTAATATAGTAAAATTTCCAGGAATGCAACTCTAATGTAAATCAAGGCGAAATTATACTTATTTGTGGTTTGGAACTTTAACAAGAGTTGTTCATCACTCTAGAAAAATCACATAACTGCAGGCAGCCCAGCTCGTGGTATTTGAGTTGCCATACAACACACCTGCATTGGCCTGCATTTGTAGCTTTTGCCTTGGTGGTGATTCTAAGTTTAGGTGCAAGCATCTGACTGCTGTACTTCATTATGTATTCTAGTGTAGTCAGCCTGCACATTTGTATATTTAAACATATGCTGTTTTATTATGAATTACTTTCCATTTAAAATTGGCTCCTGTGTATGATACAAAGTAGAGATGTATTTTTATTATTTTATGATTTGGATAATCATTTGTCCCAATACTATCTATGAAATCCACTGAATTCATAGTGCCAGCTCTGTTCTGTACAAAACTCTCATAAATGCCTGGATCCGTTTCTGGGTTCCCTATTTTATTCCACTGTTCCATGTGTCTTTATGCCACTATCACACTGTTTTAATTACCTTGGTTTTATAATGTGTCTTGTGGCAGTTGGTAACAAGAAAGGCAAGTTTCCATCCTCATTCTCAAAATTGTTTTTGCTATTCTTGGGCTTTTGCTTTTCCATATGAATTAAGGATTAGTTTTTAAATTCAACAAAAAAAAATTTATTTTGAGATTTTCTTTTTGGCTAGAATTGCATTGAATTGATAGATTTAGGAAAATTGAGCTCTATTAAGGTTAAACCATTCAATCCAGGAAAACATGTTATTTCTCTATTCAGGTCTGTTTTATTTTTCTATTCAGGTTTTTTTTTTTAAGTTTTGAGTAAAGTTTTACAATTTTTGCTATAAAAATCTCACCCATCTTTTGTTAGATTTATTCCTACTTATACATATACATATTCATACACACATCTTTTTATGAAAGTTTCAAATATATTCAGAAGTATGGAAAATAGAACAGCAAACGCTCCTGTGTTCATCACCCAGTTTCAGCATTTAACTTATGACCAGTCTTGTTTTATGCTAGCCCCCTTTACCTCATCTCCCCCAGATAATTTGAAGTTCCTAGACATCATTTTCTGTTATCTGTGGTGTGTGTGTGTGTGTGTGTGTGTGTGTGATGTATGTCAAAAATAATCTTTTAGCATTATAGCCACAATTCCATCTAATTAAAAAAAAAACATTTTTCACTTAAAAAATACAGTAATTCCCTAATATCATCAAACATCCAGATACTCTACTGTTCAGATTTTCCCAGTCATCTTATAAAAGGTATTTTATAATTGGTTTGTTTGAATCAAGACCAAAACAAAGTCCATGTATTATATTTGGCTGGTAGGTCTCTTCAGACACTTTCTTTAAAGTAAACTTTTTAATATAAATGTTATAGTGAAATGTAACACACATACAGAAAAGTATACAAATCAATAGTGTGTATCTAGATACAGTGTAACAAAATTAACAAAGCCAGGTAACCAACACCCAGATCCAGAAACAAAATTTCATAAGCCCCCAGAATCTTCTTAATGCCCTCTCCACTCACTACCATGCTCCTGACTTCTAACCCCCAAATTAGTTTGACCTGTTTTTGAACATTATATACATGGAATTACACAGTACAAACAAAAAACTTTTGCCTCTAGCTTTTTTCAGTCAGTATTTGTGAAACTCATCCAAATTCTTAGGTCATAGTTTGTTCATTCTTATTGTTTTATGATTTTCCATGATTGTATGAATGAATAGATTGTATGGTCCTGTCATTCTTTCAGTTGATTTTTGTGGACTTGTTGTCACTTCATTTATTTATCCAACAAATATTTATTGATTATGATCTCTGGTAAGAACTGGCGATACTGTGGTGAGCAAGATATAAAGTCTCCATCCTCGTTGTACTTGGAGAAACAGAAAATGAACCTATAAACAAATAAAATTGTGAGCTGCCATTTGTGGCATGTGCTCTGAAGGAAACAGAGTGATAGAGAGTAATTGGGGGTTAATTTAACCAGAGCAGTCAGGGAAGATCTCCCTAAGGAGGCTGCATTTAAAGCTGAAATCAGAAGGATGAGGAGAGGCCAACCCTGCAAACAGTGGAGAGCTGGTTTAGGGTCGGGGGTTAATTCCAGGCAGTGGAAACAGCAAGTACAAGGACCCAGAGGTGGGGAAACACTTGGCATGTTAGAGTTATGAGGTGACACCCATGTGCTCTAATGAGGGGAGAGTGTGCCCCAGTGAGGTTAGAGAGGCAAGTGGGAGCTCGCTTCCTCTGCCCTCCTCTCTGCCCACCCTTCCCTTGATTCTATCATCTTTCCGCACTGATCAGTCCCCAAATGGGCCCATGCAAAGTGGCCTCCTCACTGTCTTAGCTCACATTGCACTTTGTTTTTCTACCTTTCAGAATGTAATATGGATAGTTGTTTGCATGACAGTGTTTTCCATTGTGCCTTAAGCAACTGTCAGAGAATATGTGTTATTTTTGATCCCAGCTCATAGCACAATGTTATACTTGGTAGGCACATAAAAAATGTTGATTGAACAAATATTTGTTTGCTTTTAGCAGTTCATGCTTAGAGCTTCCTTTCTAGTACCTTTATAACAGAACTTCTCATAAAGAATGATTTTTGTGGTGTTTAAACTATCAAGGTAAAGAAAACCATTAACCTGATGAAGAATTTGTTTGCTTAAGATCTGCCTCTGATACTCAAGGGAAAATCAGGGGATGTCCTATAGTGTGATAGTCGAATGGTGGGCCCCCCCAAAAAGTGCAGGGCTCATGCCTCCTTCTCCCACAGATGGCTGGCACTGTGCTGGGAGTGGGGGCCGGTGTGTTCATCCTCGCCCTGCTCTGGGTGTCGGTGCTGCTGCTGTGCGTGCTGCTGTCCAGAGCCTCCGGCGTGGCCAGGTAAGGCATGCCCTCCCGGGAGCCATGGCAAAGCAATTAGAAGCGAAATTGCTGATGCTCAACTCATCACACATTGAAAAGTCAGAAGATCCATTTTTTGTGTCGTCACTTCGAATGAGTTGCATTCTGACCTCTTATCATAAGCACTAACTGCATTACTGGCTCGGAAGGAGATGGGAAGTGGTGTTTTTCAGTTTTTGCTGTAGAGGTGATGGGGGACATGAGATGAAAAAATCTGCTTCTGCTGCCTACTGAATTCCTTGGGGTGTAAATGTGTGAGTTTCTTAATTGTTCAGACTTATGGCAGATGCTTAGTCCATCCCAAGTCTCTAGACCTGGGCCCAGAGAACCTGAAGTCATGCTGGGTGCCCAGCTGGCTCCCCATTGGGTGCCGACTTCAGAAGAGTGCCAGGCCATTGCTGACTCTAACAACATTATAGTGTTGCCACTCTCTGGCCGGGTAGTGTCTGTATGAAGCAGTGAGCTACATAACTTACTGAAGTATTCTGATCTAAACACAAACACAGAAGTTGGGGTGAGAAAGGGGCTGCTTTGGTTTTTAATGATTATGACTGCAAAGAGGCAAAAATAAAAACTACCAATTCCCATCCTTAGGAATTTAGAATGACCAGGAATAAACAGGAATGCATCCATCCAGTACCTGTCTAGGAAGAGGGCTTTGGAATGGGGGAAAACATTTCTAAATTCATGGGGCAGTGTGGGCAGCAGGTGTCTGGGCATTGTTAATGGGCTGAGACCTAGAAGACTGGCCCCAGGGAAGAGCCCATCCAGGCCTGACTGACTAGAGAGGACATTGTGACCAGTGCTTTAACACTCTGTCTTTCGACCTCAGGTTCTCTATTGTGTTTGTGTTCCTCGGTGCTCTGATCATCACGTCAGTTCTGTTGCTCTTCCCTCGAGCCAGTGAAAGCCCAGCCCCAGAGGTGGAAGTGAAGGTAACACTGTTAACTTATTTTGCCTCCTGAGTTGTAACTCTTGTTTCTCTTTGTCTACACACCACTCCTGCCCTAGGGTGTCCCCAGTGTCAGGTTGGCTGAACTGTGTTGGAAGATTTGTAAAGTTAAAGCAAGGGTGGAAAAGTTCAGGAGGAGGTTTGAATTCCCCACCCCTTCACCCCAGAAGATGATCTTAGTCTGACTTCTATTTGCATCATGTTGAACAAGCAGTGTGTCCAAAAGCCGTCTCATACTATGGGGCACAGTGGGGGAAACTAGTCAAGAACAGAAATAGACCTGGTCCTGACCTGATGGGATGCCCGTTCCTGGTGGCTGGGGCTCTGAAACGCAGATCCTAGGCCTGTATTTCTGCAGTGCCCTCGTGGAGCTGAGTGGCATGCTTTTCTACCTCCATGTGTTTGAATGCTTCCACTTCTGATGTGAAGAGAGTACTTTCATGGAGAAGGGCAGTGAAGAAAGGAGAACGTATTTTTGGAAAGCAGGAGCTGTGCGTGTAGATGAGTTCAGTATTCACAGTCCTGTGGGAGTGCCTTTGGCCCTCATTTCTGGAACCACACCTGGATTTTTGTCATCTCTCTCACAGTCCTTCTCGGAGCACTCCACCTGTTCTGGTTCCTTCCTGATCGGGGTTCTGGCTTTACCACGTGCCACTTGGCTTCCTACAGTCTTAATAATGCTATTGACTTCTTATGTCTCATTATTCCTTCTATAAGCTTCTTTCCTCTCAACCTCCACTTTAACTTTTTAAGTAGGAATGGTGACAGTAGTTAACATTATGAAGGGATTACTGTGTATGAGATCCTGTGCTAAGCACATCGTTGCATTATCTCATTTAAATCTCAAGACAACCCTAAGTAGTATGAAGTAGGTACTATTATTAGCCCCATTGTATAGGGAAGGACACTGAGTCTGTAAGAAGTTAAAGTAACTTGTCCAAGGTCATACATATATAGAAAGAGAGCAAGGATTGAAGCTGAGCTCTGTCTTCAAAACCTTCATTGTCAGGGACTCAACAGAATATTAGGGGCCATCACAGAACATTCATAAGTACCTAATTTGACAGTAGACAACAGTACACAAAATTATATTACTTCTGAACTAACATTGGCACATATTTCCAACTTTATCTAGGACTAACCCTGGCAAAAGGAAGAAAATTGGTTCTGAAAACTCCAAGGGAAGTAGTACTCACCACACAATTTAAGGAATGATTTCCATCCATGCCAGGCTCTCTTTGGTCAGCATTTAAAAACCACTGTGACTCCCAGCCAGGGAACCACCAAAAGAAAAATAAATAATAAAATAGAAAAACAAATAAATAAATTATAAAATAAAAAGCAATAAAAACCACTGTGTGGGTGTGAGAACCCAGTGAGCGAGGGCCAGGCTCCCACCTCAGCTTCCTTGTCTCGGGGGAGGGCAAGGAAGGCTGCCGTGTTTGGGGACTGCTTCAGATGTGAATGTTGACAGAAGGGCACAGAGCAAATCAGTCCCTCTAGCCTCTGTCGTGTAAGTCTCAGACCCAGCAGAGAAGAATGAGGTCTGAGCAAAAGATGTTCGTCAGCATGGCCAGCGGGATTGGAGTTGTCATTCCTGGGTTTGGGAACCAGCCCCTGCAGTGGCCTGGCTCAGTACCCATCAATAATACATGGCCTGGGCCTTCTGCACCCAAGGCCTGCTAATTGGCTAATTAAAAAGTGAAACATGTCGAACGAGCAAACATACAGCCCGCCAGAGACTTGTTCAGTACTGGAGCCAAGGTCAAAGTTATGTTAAAGCTGTCTGATCAAACTGACCTTTGTTGTAAGTTGGCTATGGGGGTATCTCTGGAGCAGGTGTCTTGGTGTCTTTGGGTCTCAGGTCACGGTGGTACTTGGACTTGACAGGTGCTTGGTTTGTCACCCCCGTATTAGTTTCCTGCTGCTGCTATAACAAATTACTACAAACTTAGTTACTATTATAACAACACAAAGTTAGTCTTACAGTTCATGAGTCAGAAATAAAAATCAGTCTCCCTGAGCTAAAACCAAGGGGCTGGCAGGGCTCCCTTCTAGAAGTGCTAGGGAAAAAATGTGTTTTCCTGCCCTTTCCAGGTTCTAGAGGCCACCCCTGGCTCGGGGCGCCCTTACTCCATATTTGGAGGCAGCAAGGGAGCATCCCTGACTCTGCTTCCTTCTTCTACTTTTAAGCACACTGATCGCATTGGGCCCATCAGGATCAGATAAGCCAGGCTATTCTCCCTATTTTAAGGTTTGCTAATTAGCCATTTTAGCTCCATTTACAACCTCACTTCTGCTTTGCCATGTAATCTAAGACATTCAGTTTCTGGAGGTTAAGATATAGACGGTTTGTGTCATTATTCTGTCTACAAGAATCTCCTGTCAGGTGTTTTGGATTCTCTTCTAGGTACGAGGTTTTCAAAGCTTCTGGAACTGTGAAGTCACCCAGTCACTTGCTTTGTGTAGTTGCTCCATTAGTCTGGAGATTAAATGGCTTGATTCTGCCCAAATTTAAGTACATTTGGATCTAGGGAGAGTAGAGCTCTCGCAGTGAACAGCAGACAAGTAGGTAGAAAACTAACTATAGGTTTTTGCCAGCAAAGAAGAACAGCTCTGGGGCCTCGAGTAGGACTGGTTGCAGGCAGCCATCTGTATGATATGGGGCATGTTATCTGTCCTCTCAATGTTTTCATATCTCAGGTGAAGGGCCATCCCTAACCCTTGGAATGCTGGGTTATGGACTTTGGGGTTCAGAAGCCTTCTGATAAAAGTTGTAAAGAGTGACCTCTTCATTTTGAAAATGAGCCCTCCAGAACTGGCAATAGGGTGATGATTTTGGGGTTTGGCTCTTGGTACATGGGTGTATTATACTATTATATTTTTATGCATGTTTAAAATTCTACATAATAAAAACTCAACAACAAAAAAATGAGCCTTTCTAAGACCAAGCAAGTTTCTCACAAATGCTTTCAGATAACTTGATTCCAGAACATAAAAGAACCCATCGAGGGTGTTCGAAGTATTTGTGAACCTCCTAAATCCTGTACTTCATTACTTGTTTCTTTATCTTGTAATTCCAGTGCAGGAAGTCAAGAATAGGTTCTTTCTTAACTGTTTACAAAGGAGACTCAGGGCAAGATGTTACTGGATGTTACATATATGAACAGACGCTGGGCCCATTCATCAAAGATTTCAGGTGAGCCAGGGGCTGAAGTGACAGTAATTTCACTTTTGATGTTTCTTTCTTCAGATCGTGGATGCCTTTTTCATTGGACGCTATGTTCTGCTGGCTTTCCTTACTGCTGTCTTCCTTGGAGGTCTCTTCTTGGTGCTAATTCATCATATCCTGGAGCCGATCTATGCCAAACCACTGAGGTCCTCCTGAGCACCGTGTGTGAAAAGCAAGGCCCGTTCTCTCGTGAAAAGCAAGGCCTGTTCTCTCTCCTATGTTGGGGTCACTGAAGGGCACTGTTTGAAGCCGCCTTTTGAGAGCCTTCATGCCTTAAGATCGGGGGAGATGCGCTCATCACTAAGACACCTCTCTCAAGTCCTGGTTTCCGGACGTGGGGTTGCAAAATCATCTCTTTGGAGATAGATTCTCGCCAGTTTATGAGGGATATTGCTCTCTTCTTAACACCTGCACCTCGGGTTTTCCGTCTGGTTGTAAGGGGAATAGTAACAGTAACCTGCTGTTACCATCCGAACGTCAGCAAGTGGGTTTGGGGGACAGGCGCCCTTGGCTCCTGCTAACCAATAAATACAAGAATTTGATCCTTTTGATAATACCTAAAATTCTTAGTCTTGAGGTTGGGATCATTTGGAAAGGAACGACACTCAAAGTTCACAAGGTTATTTTAATGTGGCGAGTTGCAAGACTTACTCAGGTGTAAGTTATTGACCACTATGCATGTGATGCCACACAATGCAATAGTGTCACTTCCCTCTGGTCTAACAATACACACCAGTCGAAAGACACACACTTCAAACACTTAGCCACAGCTTTCTGAACCTAGTATTTCTGTACTTCAGATTAATTTAGGGATTAGAGGAAGGGTGTGGGAGTGTTGATTGATTGTCTTGCTGCTGTGTATCCATGGATTCTTTTTCTTCCCAGAATGAGACATATCTTTATACCTGTCTGAAATCCTAGACAAAGTGAAACTTGTCACTAGATGGTGGGGCTCTGGGCTGGTTCTACTTTGGCCGTCTCATCCTGACTCCCTAAAGCTGTTTGAAAAAGATCTCCTGGCTTAAAATTAAGAACCAGAAGACAAGTTGCAAAGAGAATTTTGAGGACATGCTATATGCCAGCAGTACACTAGTTCCTTTGAAATTAAATTTACTTAATTTCACACATCGATTTACTATCACTCCCATTTTAAAGTAGAAAAAAAATTAAGGCTTAAAGATTACCTAACTTGCCCAACCTCCATACAACAGCCAGCATGCACATCTGGGCATGGCAGGCTCCACAGCCTGTCTTGGATTGAAAAGAAGACACTGAGCTTGGTGGACGTTTGAGAGCGTGAGGAAGTTAGGGCTATTTCTCTGCTTTCTCTCCTGGATCCTGTGTTCATGGGGGAGAAGGTACCCAGTCCTGCCACCCCAGCAGGGGTTAAGCTCTAAACAAAAAGTGGCAGCTGGTGACTTGGGGGAGTCAGGGGCTGATGAGGGCCAGGAGCAATTCTTACCCTTGAACTGTCTCTTCCCATTGGGTTTGGAAAGAATTTTCAGATAGGGCTTTGTCACAAAAAGCTTCAAAGGCAATAGTTTCTCCATCTGACCTGGGGTCCTTAGGTAAGAAAAGAAAGAAGTATCCCTCCCTCCCCCCAGCAGACTGGAGGAAAAAAGGAGAATGCAGAAATGTTGAGGGACCTGGAGCAAGTGGAGAGTGACAGAGTGACACTGTTGCCCCTCTCTGGACACTGGCACTGAAGCCCCGAGATTCCGGCAGGTCTGTGTGGCGATGTTGAGCCAGCCCAGTGTAGCATCAACTCCTACCAACCCCCAGGCTGCCATATGTCACCATCTCCCTAGAGACTTGCTGAAAAGCAAATCTGGGAAAACTCTTGTAGGCTCCTGACCATGAGCCCGTCTTGTTTATTCCCCAACAAAGGTGTCCAACTATTAGATCGGTGAATAATGGCTAGGAAGTTTTGGGTGGCCACTTACGTGGCCAAAAATGTGTTAGGGTTAGAAACTAAATCCCTTCCCAAGCACTCCTGCTGTCCACATTTTGTTGTTGTTTATTCCACAGATGCAAATTTCAAGCTTGCATGTTAAGGACAAAACTCATACTTGGAACCAAGTGTATTTTAGCTCAGCCTGGCTTCTATAGGTTCTTTCCATAACTACCAGCTGTGGTGAAATGGATGACATGTTACTGTCTATATTCATACTCAAAGCAGTCATATCCAACCTCCCCCAGACCCCCAGTAAAAGGCTGAGAGGGCACAAAATGAATTTCACTGAGAGTTCTACATGGGGCACCCCTATAACCAATGCCTGATATGGCACCCCTGGTGCGCATAGCCTTTCTGAAGGTTGTGCTTTAAATAGAAACGGAAATTATCTTAGTGTCCCATTCATCATTGTTTAATCAATGGCCTTAGAGCAGGCAATGCTATCTATACTGTTAACTAACCCAGAGGGACCCTGTGGCAAAAAGACGGTGGTAACCCCCACTGTTTAGAAGATGGAGAGGGAGAGGAAATCGGGGTTTCCATTTAAGAACACAGGCTACATCTCATAGCCTTTGGAAATTCTAACGGAAGTTAAATTAGGACACCACCCTCCCCCCACAGTGCAGACGTTTGTCCTCTCCACTGGGTGGCGCTGTGCATTACATTTTAGAAGTCTCTCAAGCCAGCAAGATACTAGGGAATTTTTTTACAAGTTCCTTAAATTTCTCACTTATAAAAATTAAAGCTAACATTCTCTACTGATGCACGATGTCAGAGACTTAATCTCAAAATTCATCAAAATTGTTGTACGACATTCAGTTGCCAGGGCCTGCACAGCCATTCACTCCGGCTGCAGGCCCTGGTATTGCCCTCCATTCCACATTTCCCCATGCTGTTGGGTATAAAGCGTTGGTCCTGGTGGCCGGAGCCCATTGGAGCACTAGGCTCAGAGGTGTCTAGGCTGTGCCCCTAACTCCAGCCTGGGAGGGAGGTGTCCAATACTTTTAAATGTTTTTATTCTAACATAAAGTAAGCCATTTCTTGTTCTGTTCTCTAAGACAAACTTTTTATCAGTGCGATCTTATCACTGCTGCAGATGAAGTGTTTTTGTTTCACTTTGGTTTTAACTCAATAGGTAAAGAAATCTGCTGCAATTATTTGACAAATGAAAACCAGGCAGAGAGATAGAGATTTTTAAAGTTTCACAGCTAGTTACTAGCAGGGCTCAAACTTGACACCAGGGTACAAACAATGCCTAATTTTTACATTGGTTAAGATTATTTTTTAGATATTTCCAAAACCCATATCCAACAAAAGGTATAAGTTTCATTAAAGAATTCCTAATTAACATTTACAGTACAAATAAACATTTTATCCTAACTCCTTCACTTAAGCCTTTATGTATTTGGCTGTTGTTATACAGGAGCAGGTTTCTAGGTGTGGGAACTGGAAATATATGGGGATAAATCTAAGGGGCATAAAACTCAGGATTGGAGGGGGCTTTATAGTTCGTAGAGTTCAAGCTTTGATCTCTGTTTCCATCCCAATACTTGGGAATATTCCATTCTTCACATGCTGAAATCACAGTTCTTATTATATTTAGAGAGCACATGCTAGACATTTTCCTAAGTGCTTTGTAACTAACATAGAATCTTCATAGCAACCCTATGAAGCAGGTCCTCTTAATATCCTCATTTCACAGATGGAGAACAGGCACAGTGCAGTCGCTCAGCTAGGGGTTAGACAGGAGTCAGGATCTGAAGTCGGGCAGTGTGGCTCCAGTCTAAGCTCTCAGTGACTGTATACTACGTTGCTCCATAAATTGAAAACAAAGAAAAAGGAGGGACCAAGGCAGGTAATGCACATCCACTTGTGAGAAATACTGAGGAGAAGCAGCTGAGTCTAGTGGAAAGCCTAGAATCTTAGAGATTGGCCAGGAATCTGGGCAAAGTAGTTAAATGCCATGTGGTACCACAGAGGCAACAACTTCATGGATCAACTCTGTGTTTTGGGCCCATCTTTGCTCTGTGAGCCTGGCTTCCTCCTTGCTTAGCGATACTAAACAACGGGGCAGCTCCTGGATTGAGTTTTCAAGGACTTACACAGCAATCTCTTAAGCACTGTCCCCCTCAATAGTTTGATACTCAGGTTGGTTTTCAGAGTGCCAATGGAAAAGTCACAGCCACAAGTCAAGAATGTTTGTTTCTTGATTTCTGTCTCCAGCAGATCATGGTGGTCACTGTTAATTCAAAGAAAAAAATGTCTCCAAGTCCCCTGACTCCCACCAGAACACACACCCTTGTCTCAGTTTCCTAGGACCTAGTATTTGACAGCAGGGACCCAACACCGTGGACAGAATGGCCAAGTTCATTTTTTGAGTTTCCATCATCCTATAGGGTATCATAAAGGGTGTGCACTTGGCCCAGGTCCTGCCTTCAGAGAACTCTTGGGGTAACAGCCCGTGTAGTATGTATGTGGCACTAAATACTACCCAGACATTGCTGTTTTCATCTTTGGGGATTTCTTTGGTTTTCCTGTCTCCAAGTTGATGTTGCCCTAGTTTTGCACTGAGAACATGTAATAGTGTCCTATTGCCGCTGTAACAAATTACCACAAACTTAGTGGTTTAGAATACGAATTTATTATCTTACAGTTCTGGAGGTCAAGAGTGGGTTCCATAAGGCTCAAATAAAGGTTTTGGAGGCTCTCGAGGGGTTATCCCGTTTCCTTGCCTTTCCTAGCTCCTAGCTCCTACCCACATTCTTTCGAAGGTGCTCCCCGCCCCCCCCCGCCCCCATATCTTCAAAGCCAGCAACTTCTCATTTGACACCTGACATTCTTGCCTCCCTCTTTCATTTGTAAGGAGCTGTGTGACTACATTGGGCCCACCCTGATCATGCAGGGTCGCCTCCCCGTCCCGTGGTCCATAATCACATCTGCAGTCTCATTGGCTGTGTAGGATAATATAGTCAGTGCTTCTGGGAATTGGGATGTGAGCTCTTGGGTGAGGAGCATTGTTCTGCCTACCACAGAATACATGGCACCGTTTCCCACCTCTAAGAACCTCCTTCCACCCCTCATCTTCCTTCCTCTGCCTCCCCCCACTGCTTGTGATACCGGGGCCCCCCTTTATCTCTAGAGCCACTCTCCAGTTCTCAGGGCTCCCACCCGACGACATCCATGATGTGTTAAGAGTTGCCTTCCCCGCAACTTCCGTTTCCGTGGTAGCTTCAGAACGCTAAGCTCTACCAAGGGCTTCTCCGCCTTTCTTTTCATTGCTGCTCCCTCCCCCGTCCCCTCACTAGCCCGGCCTCCCAATGGATCACTAAAGGAGAAACGCAAAGAGTTATTGCTTTTTAATTACAAGTGCTATTGTAACATCTATAAGGAAGAACACTTTAAGCTTAATTGAGAACAAATGTGAAGTTAAATTAAATGAATAACTAATTAATGTAATGCTCCTGCATTAGCCCCGAGTGAGTGCTGAGGCCCGGAGAGAGAGCAGGTACCAGGCCTCTGGGGACCAGGCCGAGCCCAGAGCCGAGGTGGGGCCGGGAACTGGGGCCTGCGAGGGCGTGTGGAAGGTCGGGGCTCAGGACGAGGGTTCCCCAGCCTGTGCTGTTTCCCCAACCCCCGCTTGGAGCCCCCATTTCTGAGGCCAGGCTCTGAGCCCCCACTGGCTCTGGCCTGTCCCCCGCGCCCCAGCTGCCCGTCATTTCCCAGCCGCTGTGCCGGCCACACGGGGGCCTGGAAAGAGTTCGTTTGAGCACGCTCCGTCGTGTACTCCCCAGCGCCCTGCCGCCCAGGCCCTGCGCATCTGCCTTCCCGGCCGTCCCCACGCCCTCCAGCCCCGGCCCGACGGCTGGGCTACTCCAATCGCTACCGCCCTTTCTTCTGTGCCGTCCACGAACTTCCGGGCTCCCATCGCGCCCCCCCCCCCCCGCCACTTGACGAGGTGCTCGCGGGCCAGGAGCGTTTCACGCCCGCCGGCGCCCCTCGCGCCCGCCCTCCGAGGCAGCTCACCTTAGCACTATTCCCCGACGAGGCTGCGGGGCGGAAGGCCTGGGCGGTGCCGCTGACTGCGGGAGCGAGCCGCCCCCGGGGCTGGCGCGGGCTCACCGTGGGGCTGCGGCGCCCTCTAGCGGCCCCGGACTGCCGTTCCAGTCTTGAACGCAGCATTCCTCACCTCTGGATCCTGTCCTGTGGGGCCTGAGGACCAGAGGCCCTAACTACTTGTGCTTCCAAAGCCACAGTATCAGACACTTGGAGACGTACCTATATTGCACCCCAGGGGTGTACGACCTAATTCAGCATTGAGGGATTTGTATCCAGCTAATGCAACAGTTGTATCTTACGTGAGGCTAAGCTCCCAGTTTGCCCCACAGGCCACCAGTGTTGTCCTGATGATCTCCTCTGGGCATGACCATTGTGACCAGTCCCAGTGCACAACCTGGTGGTCCTGGGACATTGCTTCAACAACCCAGGGGAGCCCCACCAAGGACTAGCACAGGCACAGCTGGCAGAAGAAATTCCTGGTGCTAACAGGTGGCTTCAGAGGTCAGACAGGAATGCCTGCCCTGCCTTGGGCACCCCAGGATTTGAGGGGAAAGAACAAGTCTATCCAGAACCAGGGGGACAAAAGGCCACTGCAGAGAGCTCCAGGAAGCTGCTGAATGAAACAATCTTGTCACCCTGGTGCCTGTGCTCAGGGCCTAAGTCCTTTTTCTGGGTCCACTGTGTACTCCATTCCTAGAGGAGAGCTGACATCCAGGGAGCGCTCAATAACCACTGGCACTTCTTTATCAAAACTGGTATTTTTTTTTTTATCAAAACACACACTGTTATTTTCAGTCATGACCCCCCTCCCCACCTCTTACCCAACGACACCGCCCTCACATGGTGTCTTCCACTTGGGACACAGAGGGCTGGGACAAGGGTGAGGCAAGGACGGCCCTCGCTCTCAGGGGCTGCCCAGGCATCAGCCCGAGAGTGACACCTCCCATGCTCCACCCTAGTCCGGCCCTGGAGGATACAGCAGTGATGCTTTAATCCAGGCGTGGTCAGGAGTTAGAGCACGATCACATGGAGAGAAAAGAGCTTGTGGACTAAGGGACGAAGAGAGGCTGGGCAGTTCTGAAATAGGGTCAGAACCCCAACTGTAGGTACAGGCTGATTACAGGGGTTCGGACTTAACCAGGAAGGAGAGACGTGCCTTTTCTGGAGCGTGGCCCTGCACAGCTGCTGCCTCCGTCCTGGAATCTGAACGAGTGGAAATTTGAGCAGGTCTTGCCCTTAGCAAGATGGAGATGCCACTCAGCTCCGGCCCCATCCCTTCAGCCTGTCTGTCCCCTTCCTGTGGAGACTCTGCCAGCCCCTTAGCCTCCCTGCGGGCCGGGCTAGCTGGTGTTGGGTCGGAGGCTTTGCCTCAGCCTCTGTGGCAGTGTCGATGGTCTCACCCAGGGGAGGTCTCTGGGACCCAGCTGGGGACCTCCATGCTTCTCTTCCAGTGGGGGCCTCATATTTCTTTATACCTGCATGAGAAGGACAGAGGTGATGAAGACAGAATGAGACACAGGTTTATAAGCTCCTGCCCCAGTGGTGGGCACAGGGAAGGTGGTTCCTAGGGTCCCTTAATAATTGCCTTTCTCCCCTATTCTCTATAATCAGGGCTCCCTCTTCAGCAGGGAATAGCAAGCCAGGTGAAATTTAAAACCTTACAATATATGTACCACACTTCATAGCTTGACAAAGCAATACCACATATCCCACCTTGTCTCAGCCTCAGATCAACCCTGTCAGGTATTTAGGGGTCTCCATTTTACACATAAGGATGCAGAAGTTCAGAGAATGTGCCCAAGATTTTATATATTAAGGTGAGCAGAGACATCAGGACTGTCCACGGACTTCTGGTTTCAAACACAGGGCTCCCTCTGCCCTAGCAAGTTACGCTGCGCCCCACACATGGGCCTTGCAGAGAGGGACCAGCCTACAGAGAAGAGCGAACCCCACACACTAGGGACTAGATGAAGCCTTCAGCACAGCCCACGAGTGCTCTCGTGTCTACATGAGCACCTCTACCTCTCAAGGAGGCTGGGAGCTCAGCCAGTACATTTGAGGTCAGGCCCGTTGCAAGCACTGAGCAGATGCATACTAAGTGTTCACTCTTTTTCTTTCTGCTTCTCCCGACTCCCTGCTGCCCCCAGTCCCCACTCGGGCCTGGCCCCAGGAAGGCAGGGGGCCCCTACACCCCCAGGGCAGGGCAAGGACTGTTGATGCCTCCTGTTCTTGGTTTTTCTCCCCTGAACCCAGAAGGCGACATCCTTAAATGGAAGTGCTTCTCCAAACAGTGTGCTGGTTACCCGGCCCCCCATTCACGACGCAGACCAAGTCCACAGCTCTGCCAGCTCCTTAGCAAGAGCCTCCTGCTCAGAAGGTGCACCGGAAAGGCTAGGAGACACCTCAGCACCAGCACGTGGCCACCAACCTATCTGTGCGGCCACCACACCCACCACCACTGGGAACAGACAGCACACCAGCCAGCCACCAGCACCGATTCTGTTTTGATTGGTAGATGCTTGTTTCTGCACCCGCCAGGCCGAGGGCCATGGACCCCAATCTTCAGGGGCACTTTCAGAGGGAAAACCATTTCCCTGGACTCTGCCTCCTCTGTCCAGGGGGTACGTTCAAGGCCCCACTGCTCTCCCTGAGGAGATTCTTAGCAAACACTCCCCAAGCATCATGCTCTGCTCGGAACTGGCCCCCAGGAAGGAAAAGGAAAAAATCACGCTGAAGTAGAGATTTGCATGCAGACCCGCTCTGATGGCACATCTGTCACAGACCTGAAGATACTCACAACAGTCACGGGCTTGAGGAAACTACTACCGTGTGTGGGTTAGGGCCAGACGAGAGCTATGGAGACACACGGGACAGCAGCGGGCCGGTTAGCGGGGACAGGGTGGGTGTGCGTGGGGACACACGGGACAGCAGAGGGCCGGTTGGCGGGGACAGGGTGGGTGTGCGTGGGGACACACGGGACAGCAG
>PVJL010017143.1:0-19049 GCA_004026885.1 Lyroderma lyra | reverse complement strand
CCAATTATTGCAAGCCGCCTATTTCCCAAGCACTTTCATACAAATACATAAAAAAGTTAAATAGTCTTATTTCTCTTTTAGAAATGGAAAATCTTAGAAAGGCTGAATAATTTGTTCAAGTGACAGCCCTGTAATTCCATGTGTCTGACTTCAGGTCTCTGCTCTTTCCAGGACACAGTCTTCAGAATCGTGTGGAAAGGACGTGTCTGCTTTATTAGTTTATCTCAGCTTATTTTCCACAAAGAGCTTGAAACTGCAGTGCCCACGGGACTATCACATCTGTGTGATTTTTCTCTGTGGAAGTTCAGGGTAGGGCTGCAAATGATTTCATAATACACAATTCCAGAATCTAAACCATATGGCTGTATTCTGTGTTTGCACAAATAGATCATGCTATCTCCACACCACAGTAGCAGGACATGTGTAATTACATATCACCCAGTAGTGTCACAGCCAGTCCCCTTGCCCTCCACCAAGAAAACTTGAGCAGTGCAGTTATGTAGAAATCGTATGCAACACCCATCTACATTTTATCTTGTCATATGAAAAAGTTCAATGATAAAAATGTGGGTTTCTTGGCAATTAAAACTGTGTTTCAAATACAAACTATTAATATATTTGTGGTAGTAAACATTACACCAATTTTTTTATTATGAATGAATAAATATAGTCTGTTTAAGAATGTTTTCTTAACAATACCCTGTGATTTATATTTTCTTAAACTCGCAGCCAAAGTGTCTCTACTGTTACAGCAGCTAAATGTGCTTCTTTAGGAAAAACAAATGCAGCTACGCTCTTTCAATTTATAATTTACACTAGCATTCAAATTTACAGTTGCTCGAATAAATAATCTTGAATGTCAGAAATAGTTGTTAGCATTATTTCAGTTTTACTGAAGTAAAGAAAAAGTTCTTCTAAATAAAAAGAAAATAGGTTTAGTGAGTCGAAGTAAGAGGACTCCCTAGAAAGTTCCATTGCATGATATGGCTCACTCAGTGAATGAAGCTTAACTGACCTCACCTGCAAAAGACCAATGGTAACTCGTAGCCAGCAGTGTTTTGGATGAATACAAATCACAAAGTGGTGGTGTCTTCCAACAACATGAGATTTTTTAAAAATAGTTTGTTTTATGCCAGAGACAAGTCATGGTTATAAAAATAGATGGTCTTACCCAAGAAAAAAGGAAAATCAACTTTTCTTTAAATATTTTTATGAGAACATGAAAAGTTACACTTCTGAGTCAAATGTGATGGAATGAAGAATTTATACAATACATATTTTATTGAAGACACCAAACATCAAATGCTCACATTATTTACCTAATAAGGTTCTATGTCCTTTTCTTTCAAGGACATCAGTGGAATAGTAACAAATTTGAGTGCATTTGAAAGATTTTGCCCCAGTTGGATTTGTTTGCAGAAATATTTACATGTTTGAATAATGAATAGATGATAGATATGTAGACACTGAGCAAAAGTTTTTGTCCACTTATTAGTAAACTGCTCTTGATAATTTTAAATAATACATGATTATTAATATGGTATCATGTATTTGAGTAATATGCCATGTAGGACTGAAGTGAAAAAAATATTTTGAAATGAAATACTGAACCAAAAAGTAATTCTGTGAATGTTGCACTATTTTCTTATATATGTATATTTATAAAAAGACATAGTATTTTAAATGGTCAAAATATTTTGAACAGTAATTTGATGATTTAATTGTAAAAGGTTCCAAAACATATGGATTACATTTCCCAGATCCATTACAATCCCATTGGGCTTTTAAATAATGAAGAAAACCTCCAAAAAAAACCAGAGCCAAAACTTGTGAAAAATAGCTTGAGCATTTCAACAAATTTCAAATTCAACAGGATTTGCCCCTCCAAAGTGTATAATTGACCTAAATCATAGAATTTCTATGCAAGTACATATTGTCTTTTTGTCATCATGTTCTATAACATCTATTAGGCATAGTAACACCCAGTAATTTTCTTTTTCCCCCAATATTTTCTTTTACATAATTGAATAGTGAGTTGAAGTAAATAATGGTATTCTAGAAGCATGTAAGCCGTGGAGGAAGCCGATTCCTCAAACTTGGTAGACTCACGCAATTAGTTGTTCGTTTCTTTTGTTTTGGTTTACTTTGTTCTTTTTTTAAATATTTATTAAAGGAAGAAATAGACTAGGTAATTATTGCTTCATTTTACCCTTTAATCTTTATTCCTGGATTTAGTTACAAGAGCCAGAAGTATTTTGATGAAGTACAATTGTGCAGAGTATACAGTTTAGATTCATGCTGTTTAAACCCTTAAAAAATGTTAACTTTGAATTGCAGAGGTCATCATTAAAATGTTAATCATACTCACCATGTAATATTCTTTACAATTAAAAAAGAGTGGCAAATCCATCCTACTTGCAGAAATGTCCCTAACTCTCTTAATAACATGTTGAAAACAGTGTTATTTTTCATAATTTTGAAAAAATGTGTTTATTTTCCTTTGAAGTTGAGACATGATCAATTCTCCTTTATCTCCAGAGCATCTCGTCAGCGACAAATGTTAGCTAGACACAGGATATCCAACGTGCTGTTGTTGCTTTCTTAGAGCTTAAACCCGTGTCTTTCTACATTCGTGTCATCTTTGGGATATCCTCGTTCTTCAACTAAGTTACTTTCTTGTCATCTTTGATTCATCCCTGTTTTTCATTTCCTCACTTCTAACCAAACTTCAGGTCTTGTCAGTGTGCCAGATTCTAGGGTTTATTATTTCCTCTGCATTTCGTCTTTTGTTACTCTAGTCTAGATTCTCATTATTTTATACCTAGATTATCTCTCTAGGCTACATTCCAAAAGCTGACTTATTACCATTTTAGCCTCTAAGATGATTTTTATTACTTAAATGTCATGGCTTACCTGTCCAATGATTCAAATCTTATCATCATTTAAGGCCGAACTCACATCACTTCTTATAACCCTAGTGATGAAGAGAAGCCAATGTGAAATACTGTAACTTCACTTATTTTGGGAGACCTAAAATCATTTTATTTGCAATACAATTTCTCTTTAAATATTAATATTATTTGTTCTAACTATAATACATATATATATGCATTTAGGATTTGGTGTTCATCTTTGCTTTTCTATTTTCAGAACCTCTACTGTACAATTTGACATAGAATTCTACCATTTAGCATTTTTGATTTTAGCATACTAATTGACATATGTGAAATGGCTCCTATCTAAAGGACTTCAAAGTAAGCTCAATCAACTATAACATTTGTTGTCATGACCCAACAAGGTGAAAACTTTGGCTGGTCACCATCGATGTAAATCTGTTACTGCCATCTGGGAAACACTTGACTTTTGTTTGCCTAAGTGATATCTTAAATCAAGGGTTTATCAAAGGTATTAGTGAAAAGAATATCTAGTTAATTGACTATTTTATTTATTTCATCTTAACCAAAAAATAAAAAGAAAAGATTAAATGTAAGACCTCTAGATTTCTAAATGTTTGAGAAAACCTGAAATATTTTAAAAATAATTTTAAAAACCTCTAACAACCTTGCAAATATATTCCTTACCACCCTTCTGAGGTTTAGAACTCATGATTCTGGAAGCCAGTGTACGTGTCATCAGGACATTAACTGCTGCATATGTCAGTCAGTCCTCCAGCAAAACCTCAAACTTGGGCACGAAATTTCCAGGATTCTAACAGCACAGCTTCAAAACTCCTTCACTTTCTTTATTTCAAATTGGAAATCTACTACACTCTGCCAAGTCGTTGATAAAAACACTAACGGTTTTATTATTATTAATTATTATTTTTAAGCAGAGGCGCCTGTCAGTCTGATCAAAATCACAGAAGAACAAGAAAGGCTGACATTTTATTTAACAATATTAGCAAAGCAAGACGAGCGATGGCACTTCTTATCCATCAAATACGGTTTTGTTTCCACATCGATGCAGGAACCTCCAATAGAGTATGGAGAGGTTTAATGATTTGGACAGTAAGTTACTTCTAACTCTAAGATTCTTTGATTCTCTGGTGTTACCAGAATATTCTATTTTAAAACTATAGCAACCCGAAAGGACCCCCCCACACACACACACACCACATAAAACTAAGAAGCCTACATATTCTTTATTTATATGCTACTTCAAATATAGTAGAAGTAAGGTGTTTTCCAGACAACAAAAACCAAACAAAAAAACACTAAAATTTCTTCAAACAAATCCAGATGCAAATGAAAATTGAAGACAAATGAGTCTATTAGGAAATCAGGATAATTCTTCAGAAGACAATGCCTGAAAATAGGCTGTGCATTATTGCACGCACTTTTATATGCATATTCACACCAGAGGGCCTCAAGAATCATTCTAGAGTTGGTGTGTGGAGTCTTCCCTGTCTAGAAGTTTCATCACTTCCAAATATATTCTGTTAAAGAATGAAGGATATAATTTGAATCACTGATGAAGCTATGTAATGGACATGTCCAACTAAAATACATCATCACATGTATTTGATGCAGAAAGATGGCATGTTAACAGAAGGGAGAGGGGTATGACTTCTTTCTTATTGGATCCTAATAAAAGTGTAAAATATGTGGTGTTTTTGGAGAATTTATGATGAGTTAATTAAAGCATGTTGAGTAGGAATTAATAATGAATAACTCAGAGATTTATAGTCACAGCTTTGAAACTAGTTGTGAATACTAACTTCAGAACACCAATCCCAAAGGAAATAGCAGCAGAAGGAATATAAGTTGTCACTGTGGTGAAATAAAATACTTGCAATTGCAGATGGACTATTAACGAATACTGACTTTTGCTCTAAAAGCTATGAGAGCTTTGCTATGCAGCCCTGGAACAGCCGGGCATGTTCTGTCCGAAGCCAGTGGGAGACACATTTTATTGGATTTAAATACAAAAGCTAGATATTTGCTAAGGACTTAACAGACATGTTTGCTCATTGGTCAGACAAAACTAAACATAATTTTATTAATGTATTCTAAAATGTTTCCTTCTTTCATTCATCAAACATCTATCAGTTACTTGCAAAGTGACAGGTACTACAGATTCTCACCAATCCTGCTGTTATAGAAATTACAGTCCAGAAAACACTGAATTGATAATTTAAAGTTTCTATAAGAATGGAAAAAAAAGTCTCATAGGTTAGAGTAGGCTCACTACCATAAAAAAATGGACCCAAAGCGATAGAGGCTCACTTAATGGAAGTTTATATCCTGTTTATATTTCAAGGTGTTTGGGTTAAGAGCTTTGCTTTTATCCATCAGCCATTCATGTATCTATATTCCATTTATTCTCTTGTTCCACCACTCTGTTGGGCCTTAATGCCATTAACATGAAGGAAGAAAGAGAAGACAGGCCCTGAAGAAGGAATGCCCAGCTCTTGAAAGTCTTGGTCCCAAAGTGGCACACACACTTCTACTTGCCTTCAATGGGGTAATGACTTACACAATGGCTACTACACACACTGATAAAGGGCTGTAGAGACAGATAACGTAACGACTGGTTTGGCTGCCACCTTCTAGGTACAACTTTACAGTATCAATCAAGAGACCAGATTTGGGTGAACTGTTAGACTTCCATATAGTAAGAGCAAACCAGAAAGCATTACTCTTAAGCAAGCATCATATCAAGATTTTTAATTAATTATAATGTATTAGTAAAACTGTTAGTTTAAAAAACTTAAAATTATTTGATATACAAAAATTATTATTAAATGTTTCATACAGCAAATTTCTTTTCTGGCCATGTTGAGACTTATCATAAATGGTATTTCCTTTGGTAAATATCTGATTTGGAAATTTGGATAATAGTTGTCTTCTTCAAGCAAAAGTAATTGCAGTACTTGAATGACTGACAGTTCAAAATGAATGAAATTGAATTATTGTATTAACATGAGCAGAAAACAAGCAATTATAAAAATTTTCAATATCAACCCCCATTCCTATGGTTGTTTTAGAATTCCCCTTTTGTTGAAGATGAGAACATGTTTATAATCCTAAGTACCTGACACTAGATATCACTAGTTACTCAGGCCATATCATCCTCATTTAATTGCAGGCCATTAAAAAAAAAAACTGTGAGATAAAGTGTGGAGAATGGTTGGGAAGACCACGTTACAGAAGTTAAATTATTGCCTTACTCTGAGTTCTCTGAAACCCAAGTAAATGTCCCTTTTGGCCATCCTATTTTCTCGTTTACCCTCACATGTCTGTTTAAAACATTCATCTTCATAAATACAGCTGGCTAAATTCTCATAGAAGAATGTGACATCTATGTGAAATCCAAGTGTATATAAGCAGTAAAGTAGATGAAATCTCCATTTCGGTAGACACTGCTATCATTCTATTTCATATGTGCTAAAGGAACACCATTTTTTTTTCAAGGAAGAAATGTCCCTTGATAGAAAATTTTTAAAAAGCAAAAATCATTGCGGGTTAGCTATGTTTTTCTGTCCTCTCTCCAGCCACCCCTCTATTTACAGCTTGGCATGGTCACCTAAACTTACTCTGGACAGTGAGACCTAAGTAGAAGTCAGCTGAGAGTTTTCTAGAATAGATACGTTTTTGATAAAAAGAGGCAGGTACAGCTGGAAAAAGCCAAGAGCACCCAGTTTTTCCCATGTCTTAGCTTTACTAGCACTGCCATAACGAAGTCCCACCGGTTGTGTGGCTTGAGCAATAGAAATTTGTCCCACAGTGGGGCTTGAAAGTCTGAAATCAAGGTGTACACAGAGTTGGCTTCTTCCGAGGTTTGTAAGGATCTTTTCAGGCTTCTCGTCTTGGCTTGCAGATCATCTCCCTGTGTCTCCCTGTCTCTTTTTCCTCAATGTGTGTCTGTCCCTATGCCCAAATTGCCCCTTTTTACAAAGATACCATCATCTTGGATTAGTCCTCAGTCTGTAACAACCTATATCCAGAAGGTCACATTAAGAGGTAACAAGCGTTCTGATTCCAGCATATCTTTTTGTGGGGACACGATTCAACCCCTGACAGAACTCAAACATGATGTCAAGGTGCAGGAACCATTTTGTAATCATGAGACAACCAGGATGAGAATAAACTACAACCAACAACGAGATGTGTGGGTGATGGACAGAAAGTTAGAGTGAGAGTCACTGATGGCACTAGAAAGCACCGACCCTCCTCTGCCTACTGAAGACTAATGATTTTTCTTAAATGTACATCCAAAGTGAGAAAGCATACCGATGATATGATAATTTTAAAGGTCAGTATTCATTGTGGCAATTGTTTAAAGATTTAAAACTATCTAAGATTAGTACTTTTTATGGCATAGTTTTAGCTTATGTTTATTATATGTAAGTGTGCTAATCTGAAAATGGGTAAATCTTCTATTTGATGATAACAATTTACATTTTTGCATTTACTTAAGTACAAAATGCTTTGTAAAAGAGACTGTTATTTTCAGACATTTGTATTTTATTTTATTGCTAAAAAATTGGAACAATGTGTACATCAAAACAGCAATTAATACCCTAATTTCTTCATTTCTATATGGAACAAAAGTATTTTGTTTTTACATAATTAACTCTGGACATATGTCTTCCGGTGGTTTGTAAAAAATTCAGTTTATAACACAGATTAGGTCATGTCCCTCTGAGCTGTGTTCGATGAGCACAGCTATGCTGGCTGATACAGTAACCGCTGGACACTTGTGGTTGCTAAGCACTTGAAATGAAACTCTTTCTAACAGAGATCCATTGTAGGTGAAAAATGCACGTGGGATTGTGAAGATTTAGAAAGCAAAAAAGTAACATAATTGCTCTTTAATAATTTTGTGTTGATAACATATTCAAACAAAAATGTCTTGATGGATACATTTTCTATTAAAACTAATTTTACTTGTTTCTTTTACTTTTTTAATGTAGCATATAGGAAAGATACATTTATGTATTATATTTGTATTGGATATTTCTTTTTTTTATTAATATTTATTTGTGTTATCTGAAAAGTCTGTAATAATTGGTATGCAGATCACTAGCTGACTAAAACATTGTTAATGAGATTTTTTTTATTCATTTTTATTGTTAGACTTATTGGGGTGACATCTATTAGCAAGGATTACATAGGTTTCAGGCATACAATTCTACAGTGCAAGGGGAGGGGGTGGGAGAGGAGGGGGGGAAACTAAATATAAGGTGATGGAAAGAGAAGTCACATTAGGTGGTGAACTTGTATTGGATATTTCTACTCTGGAAGAATTCCTGACGTTTTGCAGGAGGAAATATTCATGATTCGCACCCATGGTTCTTGTTGGCTTACTATAAGGCAGTTAAGAAATAGCAATGTATTCCATTATATGTTAACTCAAAGGATGCCTTTCCTCTGATAATCCAAATTTACTTAGGAGTCCTAAGATCTGTTTCAATCTTTTTGTTAAAGATTCACAGTCTTTTACTAAATAGGTGGATAGGAACTCTTTGGTCAGGCCCCCCTTCCTTTTGCTGCATGCAGCCTTTGCATCAACCATTTGTTAATTCTCTCCATTTTTTTTTTCTGGAGAGATAAACATAACATAGATCTTCTCTAGCATATGTCTTCATTTTATCATTTGAGCATAATAAATATAATATTTATTAGGACATAATTATTAGGAAATAAAATATCACCTCTGTGGAAGAAAATGCACACCTTTTCTGTTTTAATAGTTGCCATTTCCCGAACTACACTTAAGGTCAAGGTTATATCTGTTGCTGACGTGAGGGCAACATGGAGACAAGAGTGTACTCACTTCCCAAGATCCTGTCAGAGTTCTATTAAATGGGATTTCACATGACCTCATTGTATCAACCAATTCCAGAAAGTAAGATGAACTTTTGAAATTCATGTAATATTTAAATTCCAACTAACATTCTATTATTAAAGAATCATATCCTAAATTCTAAGTTTTCTGTCTCCCAGATTAAGCAAGAATAATAACACGTTGCTGTCAAGCTAAATTATTTTTATAAAATCTACACTAGAAGAAGTGTTTTTCTTTTAGTGATTCATAATCTGAAAAAAAAGAAAAGTACGACCCTAAGACTTCACTTTACCCAATTACTGCCTGGGACAGACTTCACTTCTGAGTAGTTCACGTAGTTATTTTTAACTCAACGTAATCTATTAGATAAATACTTTCAGGCAAAATCTAAACAACTTACGTTGTGAACATGTACTAAGGCTATATTTATTCCAGCAAGTGGCAAGAATAGTTGTCAATATGTTCCCCTATAAAAATTAGCACTTGGTGAATTCAGGTCAAGAAAAAGTCTTCTGGTGATGACGTTTGAGGAGCTAGAACCAGCACATAACACGAGCAGAAACGGAGACCACGAGCTTGACGTAAAGCGTGTTTCTACTCGGTGCTAGCAGTGGTAGCTCCATTTTCTTCGTCTCTTTTTAGTCGTACTATTTCCAAAATATTTTTTATTTATTTTATTCATTATTGGGTGTCCTAGTTATTTCTCATTCTAGTTTTCTTCATTTGAATTTTTAAAAGATTTAACTTTCAATAAGTCAATGTTTCCCTATACTTTCCTTGACACTTACTTTACTTACCACATCCAGACATATTTTATCTCTGGATATTTTATCCTTAGAAATCACTATAAAATTTCATATAACTTGGCTTGAGCAAATATTGCCACAGTACTCTAAAAAATAGAGCTGAAAAAAATGAGGCTTAGAAATAGTGCCAGAAACCACCTATTAAAAAATGTGGTTATATAGTTAGACACACACACACACACACACACACACAGTCTCTGAGTTTGTTTGCATGACGCTGTTTTTACAAGTGTAAGATATTTAGATCATTGGGGTGTTAAGGTTATGAATAAATATATGGAATGACTTACATGAATAGATAAGTTTTTAAATTTGAAAAGCATAGCAATAATGAAGCAATAACTGTGTAAATATTCATAGTGGAGTTCAACTTTAATATATCACCCTCGCATAAAAGTATTGACTTCAAAATGAAAAACAACATAAAAACAAAAAGTCTGTATGAATATATTGTCCTCAAGATAACCATTTCATGCATCTTCCAAAAATACAGTTGCCGGTGGTTTGAATCTTTCTCCATGATTTCGATGTAACAGTTCTTGGTCAAACTTTCTAACATTCTGTTTGAAAGATAGCATTTACATTTTTTTTTCATTTTCCAACCAGCTATTGCATTATTTGAGTTATTTGTTGTGTTGAACAAAACATTTCTGATTTTTCCCCATTAATTTGATGTTCAACTTTTTACTACAGCATTATTTTATAAAAGCTTTTCACCACATTATTTTATAAATGCAAATAAGCAAAAAGGGAAAAGATCCACTGTACTACAAATTCTATTTCTAACTACAAACAAAAGGGAAGTGACTTTTTTTCTATTGTAATCAGAAGGACAAGCATTTGGGGAAACTAGAAACTTGTCCTAAGGCAAGTAGGACAATTCCTTGAAAAAATATTAGCTCCTGAGAATTTGGCATCACTTTTTGATGTTTTTTTCAATGAAGACAACTTAGTACCACGAAATATTATCCTCTCATCTATGGTAATTTCATGGGCTTTGGAAATGCATTTTTTGCAAACCATTGTATACACACTATTAGATATGTTTAATCAGTGTTTGTGGTTTATGTTTTCCCAGTTTCAGGTTATCCAATGAGTATTATTTATGTATTTATTTTTTAGGCTGCGACTTTTTCTAATATGAAAGGTATTCAGGTCATTGGGCATCGATTGTGTTTTATTTTATTTTTTATTTTGTTTTTGTCTAACCTTTGTACTGAGGGTGCCAGTAGCTACTGTAGTTAATAAAGTTTTTCTAATTTTAAGTAACTACTAAAAAAAAAAGAAGGAAAGACACATCCAGGATGTGTTTTTTATTAATAGAATGCTTCTCTCCAGAAACAAGAAAATGCCACAATATTGTAAAATGAGATAATAGAATAGATAGGTAGATAGATGATGATAGATAGGTAGATAATAGACGATAGATGGATAGATAGATAATAGATAAACGATAGAAGGAAGGTAGGTAGGTAGATGATAGAGATAGATGATAGATCACAGAGAGAGGTAGGTAGATAGATAGAATATACTCTATTTATAAAAGTCTGGAACCCATAAAATACTATTTCTATTATTAAGGAATTTTCTCAGGATAAAATATACAATTATATTGAAGATAAACAACAATCATATCGAATTACAACTAACATGTTTTATAGATTGGAATTTAGATGAGTCAATAGATAAAAATAGAATTCATGTCAGTTAACCTCGAGTGCCCAGCTCTTACCCAATACTCAATCAACATTTGCTAAATTTAATTAACAGTAAGTAAAACTATGTCATGAAATGTAGAGAGAGGTATCTCTTTTTCTTGTAAAATCAGTCTTATTTCCACTACAACCTCACAACGTATTTAGCTTTTTTCTTCTAAAAGAGAACATCAGTATTGTTCGTTTTAATCAGGAATACACATACATGAAATTGAAAGATGACAACCTACAGTACCACCTGATACAAAGTTATAGAATGAAGTTTTGTTTCCTTACCACCAAATTCTTGTTAGTATGTTGAAACTTAGTCTCTAATGTGGTGGTATTAAAAGGTGGGGCTTTGGGGAGGTAATCAGATCCTGAAGGAGGAACCTTAATGAATGGAATTAGTACCCAAAAGAGACCCCAGAGATATTCCTTACCCGCCTTTACTATGTGAGGACACCATGGAAAAACAAAACAAAACAAACAAAAATATATAGCTGCTTATAAATCAGGAAATGGGACCTTAGCAGACATGGAATCTGCCCATACCTTGATCTTGGACTTCCCAGGCACCAGAACTGTAAGAAATAAGTTTCTGTTGTTTACAAGCTACCCGGTTATGGTAGTTTGTTGTAACAGCTGTAAGGAACAATGTCGGCATAATACCTTTGCATGAACACTAAGATCTTTATTGCAAATGGAGAGCAAATCTTCAAACTTAATTGTGTTTGGCTTGTTCACTGAAGCTAAACTAATGGAGAAGATTTTAACACAAATATTTCAACTTTAAATTTATCTTGCTTTCGTTTCCTCTTTCTGGAATATGTGGTTTTATAAAGTAAATACATTTTCTACAATGAACATGTTTTACTTTTATGAAAAACATTTTGAATGAGGCTAAATCATTGATTATTTTTAAAGTTAAGCATTACCAGGAGAGGCAGTAGTTGCAGTGGAAGTTCAATTATTTCAGGTCCTCTGAGAAACAATTATGGAAAAATAAATATATGGGATGTTAGAGCTGTAACTAATTATTTCCTAATGCACTTGTATTAATATAACATGTTGAAATGATTAAATGTAAAAAGTATTATATTGAAAATCTCTGTTACTAAACTTGAATACAAATCGATTCTTTATTTTTCAGGTGTTTTTTTTTTTTAATTTTAGGTTTGCAGTTTGCATTATACTCATTATATATCTGCTTACTTGGTTGAATCCCCTATTTTTTACTAACATATTCCTCTAGTCTATCATGTGCTTCCTTGTTTCTATTATGTTAGTGGGGGGCCTCCACTCTCCCCAGAATGTACGAGAGAGACCCCACAAGGGGAGTTCATCCCTCGCCAACCAGTCTCCTTTGCAGATATAATCCCTTCTGTAGAAGTTCATACTCTCAATGTAGTTCATCTCTCTGCTTTCGTCCAAGTTGTCTTCTGGCCTCTTGGACGTGTTTGCAGTTTCTTTAGCAAACTCTTCACCTATTTGTTGGTTAATGACAAAGGAATTATGATGTGATTGACCAAATTCACAGAGCAGCACAAGTTGGATATCAGTTTTTTAATGGGAAAAAAATCATGGGAACTTACTCAAACAATTATGCCGAGCAACTAGCACGCTCCCTGACAGTAGTACGTGACAACCTTGCCCCAATTTCCGAAACTCACTCAGTATGTAAAACTCCTGAGGATCCTACCCACTTATTCATGAGAATTTGAATAGTTAGAAACAGTTGCATTTTAATTCCCTCACCTCCTACCCCACCATGCAAATATTCCAGTTACTCTGTGTCTGAGCAAACCTGCTGACAAAATGCAAGAAATGATGTTTGGATCTGCTCTGTATGCACCTTGTTAGATTTCTATTCCAGTTCGCCAGCCTATGCCTCTCAGGGTACAGCATCTTCCAAAACGGCCTCTCGTATGTGTGTATGTTGTAAACTTATTGTTATGTGAATACTTCACAAGTTACAAAATCAAAAATTGTATTTTCCCTCAATTATCATCTTCTGACTTACATAGTAGATGAGTCCCTCAGTCACCAGGCTCAAAAATTATATTAGCTTTTGTTCTCCCAACTCCTACTCCTTCCCAATTGACACTGCAAGAAAACAGTTTGTGGCAATTCTGTAAAATACCACATCATAAAAATTAATAAGAAATTACTAGTGTTATAAAGATATGAATGCTGTATGCATGCTGAAACATTTAGAGAAAAGTATATTGATGTCTCCACTTATTCTGAAATGCATCAAACAAAAATAAAACAGTTTGATGAATATAAAGAGGGATGGATGCATGAATGATTATGTGGTGAATAAAGCAAATACAGTTAAAAACTTTATAGAATCTACAAGTATGTTGTTTATTGTTACATAGTGATATCAGTTCACTATAAATTTCTTTCAACTTTTCTCTATATTTGGACATTATCATAATAAAATGTTAGATGAAGGAGTAATTCTGTTATCTTTAGAAAAATTAGTGATTGTAATCCATTTATTTCACAAAGAGAAAAACCCTTCATGAGCACAGAATCCATGAGGCAGAAAAATTGTAGAAAAACTTAGATTTATGTGAAATTGATCTGCATGTGGCTGTAATTTTAAAATCTCCACCATCAACAAGAACCATAACAAGAGACCAGTCTGTGGGTCCCCGGGGCCAGGATTCGGTATCTACCTCAAGATGAGCCAGTCTGTACCCCCCTCTGGAACCTAGGGTACGTCTGGAGGAGAAGAGAGAGCGGTCAGTCCCTTGCTGGTGAGCTTCATTGGAAAGCACAGCACAACAGCAGGAGACAACGGGTTAGTGTGGGGGTGGCCGTGGGGTGAAGAAAACACCAAGGACAGTTCATAGCGGTGACTAGTCAGCCCTGGCCTGTGATCTTACGGTTGCAGCAGGAAGGGCACGACCCTTCAACAAATACCTACAGACTGTGACTATCACAGGCAGTGCTCAGTGAGAAGAGGGAAAATTTTCAGATTTTATAAGAGAATAAGTTAGGGGACTTTAAATTAGATGGGTACTTCAAGAGAGGTCACAATGTGAAAATAATTTGCCCTGAACTCTGCTCGTGGGCAATTTGGGGCATTAAATTTCTCCTTCCAGCGCATCTGTGCAGACCAATGAACAATTCAGATCTTCTTCCTTGCCCCCACCCATTACCTCCCTGTATTTTTTCTCACTGGACAACATATGAAACAACAGCAATCCCAAGTCTCAAGAAATATGTGTTATACAATAGTTTTAAGAAGCAATGAGGCACATAATTATTTATCAAATTGCTTATCCTACTGGAGTCAAGTATTTTCAACCCCTTCTGCACACAAGTTCTGCTTAATCTCCTGTGTCCACAGAGTATGAATTAATAGGACCCATGAGAAACCAGTCATAATTAAGCCCAGTTCAGAAATGGGCTAAAAGTATTTTTCCTGTTGACATAAAGTTTTTAAAAGTTGCAACTATCTAGCTACCCAAATAATACTATTTTTGAGTGTTTTAAATGTTTTCTTTTGTAGAGTGGACATTCATTGCAAATACTGAATTTGAGATACTTGCCTTTGCGTAATGTGCTTTAAAAAAAAACACACTCAAAAAACGACATCTACCCAAACATAATGTAATAATACATGCTTTATAAAAGACTTTTTACAGACATATTTAATTTTTGTTACACCCTTTGGGGAGTTAACTGAGAAAGTGTTCTTGTAACACTCTCAAATGTTTGGGATGCATTTTTTAGAAATTAATATCCTATTGGCTTATGTGTTATATGACCTCATATACTTTTTTTGCCTAAAACTTGATGACATTTTAGGGGGGAAAAGAGAATAGGAAAGAGTAGCCTATCACTATGTAATATCAAACTGCTTAGTGCATAAATCTAAGGAAACCGAACTCTCCCAGCATGTCTTAAGAGTGAATTACATGCCAAAGGAAAAAAATACTAGCGGGATTCAAACAAACTTGGGGTGTGGGGAAGATGGGTGGATAAAAACCAATGGTTTGGTCATATTGTAAACATTGACGAAAAGTCAGAAATATAAAGACAAAGAGAAGAAGGTTTCTTGGGCTCTCTTTGTCAGTGAAAGCCATGCATTCCAACATGTTTTTTTCTGACAACAAATATTTTTGCACTATGCATTGCAGAGCCAGGAGTGGAAGATAACTAACTCTTTATATCTGCAAATTCCTAAAATATGGACAAAGTCCAGTCTTTCTCTGGGAGCTTTTGTTATCATGAAAAGATTTCAACTGGCTTAGATTCCTCTTGCAGCAAAAGCCATTTTTGTAGATTCTCTTTCCCCTTGAGAAATGTCCAGTTTGCGACATCTTGCAACATCACATGTGTGTATTGATAGATATATTTCCCTTTAAATTTGACATTTGCTGATAGCTTTCTCTCTTGGGATCAAATAAAAATAAAAACAGATTTCCATCTCAACTTCAGTATAGTTGGCTAAAAAATTGAAAAACAACTGAATTTAATTAAGCACAAAGGCAATGATTGGAAGACATTTTAGATAGGGAGTTTGAATAAATCCAACTATTTTATAATTCTCAGCTTGTGAACAATAGCTATTACAATTACTATTTAACAGCTATAAACTCAGAGGCATGCATGATTCAAGTTACTTTCTCCAAATACACAGTCCATGGAACCAAATGAACCTGAAACATTATAGCATTTGGGATTTTAGCAGTTTCTGGTGGGTAACTGTTAGCAAAGGCAAAGAATAAAACAGTGATCTAGACTCTTACAGACTGAATCAAAGAGAGAATCAAGACTCCAGAAAAAGAATAAAAACTAAGAATGCTCTTCCCTTTTACGGTTTGCAAAGTATTTTCATAAGCAATGTCCCAATGTGGGAGTAAAAGTAAGAATTTGTGTTGTGTACTAATTCAGACACCCAATAGGGTAGTGTTAAAAATGTCTCAAAAAAGAAACAGCAAGTTGGCTCACAGGTTCTGCATTCCCCCATGCCCTGGTGACTGGATTGGTTAGTAATGGCTAAGGCAAATGGAGAAAGGAGCCCCCAGGTAAAACCACTATTGTGATTTTTGCTACACGATGTTCCACCTCTTGGAAAAAAGATGGCACAGTTAGTTAGGATGTCTAAGTCTTTAAGTCCAAAAGCAAGTTTTTGTGGATTCTCTATTCCCAAACATAATCAGATAAGCAAAGAGAAGCAGGCACGGACGGTGATGGCAATGATTTTTGACAGTGCTTAGTCACTAAAAACTTCCTAACACGACATGAAGGACAGCTTATGTTATGGATACAGTCCTGGGACCACTCTTAGGACCCCTGCCCAGGCCTGTGTTGTGCTTTAACAGTCTCATATGGCTTGAGAGAGTTGATTGCTAAATACTGAAGAATTTCTTAAGTCAGGTGGTAATTTGAAGTAGGCCATGAAATAGATATTTACACCCCAGGCATTGGCAAATGCTACAAATCTGGGTTTTTGGTGGTAGTGTTTTTTAGAGATCCAATTTATTAGCACGCAGCTCGTGAAGAGCAGTCTAGGCCCCTTCACGTGTAACCTTAGTGACAAACTATTGCAGTCTGCTTCTTTGGGGTGAGGGTTAATTTCCCAGCAATGGCTACTGAACATCTCTGATTGGGTTGCCAGTCACTATTTAAGAACTCTACATAATCAATCAGCAATAAATTTGGTTGGGAGAAACATAAGTCATACAGGCCATAGAATAGTCATTGAAGACCAGTTTCTCAAAGTGGAAGAGGGAAGACTACAAAGGCAAGAAGTCACCTAGGTGAGTAAGCATCCTGGGGGTAGAAGGTGGTTTGTTTATCCTTGTTGGGCAAAGTTTGTTTCTTAGAGTTTTGGTTGCTTACTGTGCAATTCAGAAGGAAAAATAATCTCATCAAAACATTCATTCTCTTTAACTCTCATAATTCCAATTCAAAGAACTCATCCTAAAAAAAAAAAAAATCAAATACTTGAACAAAGAGAAACATGCAAACACATTCATTATAGGGAGAGAAAAATAGAAGTTTTGTTAAACAAATTATGATACTTTTAATAATTGAATATTATATAGCTATTGAAATGCTGACATCGATTTGCTTTCTATTGACATAGACAATTGTTCAGAACATGTTAGGTGAGTAAAAGAAGGAAAGAAATGGTACTTATAATATGATAATTTTAAAAAATAAAAGAAGTTAAGAAATGGTATTTATAATATGATCATTGTTTTAAAAAAATGCATATATGATTAGAAAAAGATTTATAAAGTATATACACCAAAGTGTCAGCAGTGCTTATTTTAGAATGATGGAAATGTGAGTAATTTTTGTGTATTTAAATTTATATTTTTGTATGTTTTCTCAACTTCTGTTGCCGTGATAAAAAGTTATGCATATAACACTGTTATTACTTACATAAATAGGGTAGTATTTTGAAAGTGTTAAACTAATCTTTCATTTCTCTTGAAATTTGTTGGCCTACAGCCAGTTTTTTCAGTATGGTCACAAGGAAGAGACTGATCGAAACATGCAGAAATGTATGATAGAAGAATTTAGCATTAGACAAGAGAAAAAAAATAAAAAAGAACTTATAGGTCATTGTAAATAGGAGTGGGAGAAAAAAACATATGGGAAGAAAGTTCCCTTCATCTGTATATATCTATCCATCCCCTGCTCATATTCCAAATCACTCAGAGAAAGTGTTGACTAGAGAGGGGCTGTGGACAAAGGTTACATCATTGCAGACATAACACCAGACACATATGATGGTCTCAAGGTTAAATAACTTAACCTTGACTGAAATTATCTATCCTACTTTTGTGCTTGTTTTATAATTTTTTTTTTACTTTCTTTGTTTTAAATTTATCTTATCTAATTTTAAGTGTAATCATTCTAAGATAAAGACATACTTCATGCAGTGTTGAAGTAGAAATAATCATCTAAGCTACATAGCTTGGATTTTTCTTTTTTAATTAAGGAGAAACATCTACTTTGTGTCTCTCCAAAAATAACCTTCAGTCTTAGAGGCAGACTATTACCACCAGAAGATAATACATAAAATTTTTCATACTGAGAGAATGTGACATAATTTAACTGGTAAATCAAGTTCTTAGTTAAGTGACGATTTAATATGTAATTTGAGAGCCTTTTTCAAACAAACAATTGCTTCATCTTGACTTTCAACTCTTCATAGAGTGCAAGTGTTTCTATTGGGAATAAAAGCAATTATATGATGCTTTGTGCACCCAGTTAGAGCTTCGTAGGGCTGAGAAAAATAAGGTGTACTCATTAGAAAAATATCCACAAGCAATGGATTTCCAAATGAATCTCCTTTCCAGGAGTTTGGGATTATTTGGTGATTAGCGTGGAAGACCTGTAGAGAGAAAGTTTTTTGTTTTTTGTTTTTTGGTTTTTTTTTAATTCATTTTTATTGTTAGACTTATTGGGGTGACATCTGTTAGCAAGGATTACATAGGTCTCAGGCATACAATTCTACAGTGCATTGTCACCTTGTTGTATAATAAGTTCACCACCCAAGTGACTTCTCTTTCCATCACCTTGTATTTAGCTTCCCCCCCTCCTCTCCCACCCCCTCCCCTTTCTCCCCTCCCTAACCCACTCGTCCCCAAATAAACATTAAACTATCGATTGTGTCCATGGGTTATTTGTTTGTTCATTTCTTTTTTTCTTTGCTTTCAGTTTTATATTCCGCATATGAGTGAAATCATGCAGTTCTTTGTTTTTTCTGTCTGGCTTATTT